>JABUQX010023340.1:5000-35000 GCA_015478945.1 Trachelipus rathkii | reverse complement strand
TATATATATATATATATATATATATATATATATATATATATATATATATATATATATATATATTATATTCTATTATATATATATATATATATATATATATATTAGAGGCGACTCCTGCACTTTTACTACTATCTCTCTCTCTCTATATATATATATATATATATATATATATATATATATATATATATATATATATATATATATATATATATATATATATATATATATATATATATATATATATAAAGGTTTAAAATAAATTTAAAATAGTCTCGCCTTATTTATACATAAAGAGAATGTAACTAAAAGATGCCAAAGGCAACAATATAAACAATTTTATACTCTAAACACACATACACAATCTCCGCTATTCCATTTGAGCACAAACAGTCACCTTTTTTAATTGATTGAAAAATAGCGTTATTTAATAGCGATTATTCTTACACTTTTTGTTTCAATTTTAAATAATCTTTTATATTTGTTATGCAATATTTTCATTCATTTGACCAATTTTCGAAAAAAATAAGAGAATTTTATCGTAACATGAAATTTGTAAAACATCGATCGTTTCTGTAATGTTAACCCGTGCTCAGCACGAATAGCACGACTGAAGTCGCCTATAAAAAGAAAAAAATATATATATATATATATATATATATATATATATATATATATATATATATATATATATATATATATATATATATATATATATATATATATATATATATATATATATATATATGTATATATGTATATATATTTCTGTTTTTTACTGTTTCAAAAACGTCACATTGCTATCAATTTGTAATAAATTAGAGAATTTTTGACCTTTTTCTTCCCAATATTCCATTTGCTTTCCAACCAATGGGAATTGGGAAAACGCAGTGACCTGACATCACGGTGAATAATCTTCCATTTATAAAAGGGTTAACGCTTTTGCGTTTTGAGGAGTAAGAAATATCTTGAGGTGAGGAGAAATCACAAACTTTTTGTTTATATGTTATTTGTCTTAAATGGGTATTATTAAAATTCTGTAATATATATATATATATATATATATATATATATAGTATATTATATCTATATATATATATATATATATATATATATATATATATATATATATATATATATATATATATATATCTATATATATATATATATATATATATATATATAAGTTATATATATATATATATGATATTATGCTATATATAAGGTTATTACTAAGGTTGAGGTGCTGGTGCATATTATTTATGCTACATACATATTATGAGATGAAAGATCTATATATATATATATATATATATATATATATATATATATATATATATATATATATATATATATATATATATATATATATATATATATATATATATATATATGTATATATAAAAATTTTATCTATATATATATATATATATATATATATATATATATATATATATATATATATATATATATATATATATATATATATATATATATATATGTATATATATCATCGATGGAGAGAAAAGGAGGAAGCATGGATGAGATGGAGGAAGTAAGAATGTTTGATGTTCGACAATGATGTTGGAGTTTCGTCCGAGACGTCTGAGAAGTGAATGAATGTACTTACACTTAGTGAGAAAGTTTGCTTCTGCAGTTGCTCTAATTTCACCTGTCTCGCTTTCGTATAGTTGCTTTCTTAGACATATCATATTCAATGGAGCGCTATACATCAAATATGTTAATCTATCGTCAGTCTTTAATAATAATAATAATAATAATAATAATAATAATAATAATAATAATAATAATAATAATAATAATAATAATAATAATAATAATAATAATAATAATAATAATAATAATAATAATAATAATAATAATAATAATAATAATTTTGTTTTTGATCTTATTCATAGGATTCTATTTGAGTCACAATACACTTTAATTTTGTTCAAGTATATATCTCTCTCCATATTTCGTTCTAGGTTCTCGGGTTCAAGTTTCTTGGTCATTTGTTATTGCAGGTAAAACGAACAGTTTTAAAACATCTTCCTTTCCTCTATGTTATTGTATCTACCCATAACACCCTATGTTATTGTATCTACCCATAACACCCTATTGTATCTACCCATAATAATAATAATTATATTGGTATTCATAACATCAAATCGTTATTACCATTATCTTTGTAAATTCTAAGAGAAACTATGAGAGCACAATTAATATTAATAATCGTTATAAGAATCATGACCATCCGTCTTAGAATATGACTTAACGAGGGTATTAATGCCCTCGTTAGCATTTAGATAAAAGAAGCTTCTGATATTTCTACGAAACGATCCAATGGTGAGTGACTCCTGAACATTTTTAGGGAGATTATTCCACAAATCTATGCCCTTACATGAGATGGCCCTCCGAGATTTCGTTAGGGAGAACATTAATAATAATAATAATAATAATAATAATAATAATAATAATAATAATAATAATAATAATAATAATAATAATAATAATAATAATAATAATAATAATAATAATAATAATTTATAATAATAATAACTAATAATAATCAATAATAATAATAATAATAATAATAATAATAATAATAATAATAATAATAATAATAATAATAATAATAATAATATTAATAATAATAATAATTTTGTTTTTGATCTTATTCAAAGGATTCTATTTTAGTCACAATACACTTTAATTTTGTTCAAGTATATATCTCTCTCCATATTTCGTTCTAGGTTCTCGGGTCCAAGTTTCTTGGTCATTTGTTATTGCATGTAAAACGAACAGTTTTAAAACATCTTCCTTTCTTCCATGTTTTTGTATCTACCCATAACACCCGATCCTGTTTTTAAATCTTTCTTATTAGAGAACAGACTGGAGAGGGGATTTCATTTTCGTATTTTCCCATTTGAAAATATAAGATGTTCAATTAAGAGAAGTGTATTAATCACTATGTTTTACTAGGATGGAGTTCTTCACCAATTCCTACTTATCAAAAATTACTTTGGTTTTCATTAAATTTTAACTAAATTTTGACAATACTAACTTTCATTTGGAGCTTCGGAGCGGCTCCAATGGAACCAGCTCCTGAGCACTCTTAAGCTCTAAGGAACCACTGCTCCAGACTCAAGGAGCATTTTCGTATCTTAAGTTCCGGCTTCGGCTCCGGCTCCGACTTTCAGAGTCAGTTCCAGGACTCCGGAGCCGGGGTGGACCCTATCCAATATTATATTATATAATATAATATTATATGATATATACTATAGTTTATAGTAATATAATATATAGAATAGTAAAATATATATAATTAAACATAAGATATATATATACATATATATATATACTATATAAGGAATACTATATATGATTATTATTAGATTATATTACTATTATTTATGAATTATATATATATATTTTATGATATAAATAAAAACTAATATACTATATAATATATATAGTATATATAAATATGATATATATATATATATGTGTATATATATAAATATATATAATAATATATATAGTATATGATACATATATAGATATATATATATATCTATATATATATATATATATATATATAATCATATAAATATCACATATATGTATATATTATATAGAACTACTATACTGACAAATATTAACTATTAATGTATAATATGGATTATAGATATATACATATATATCATATATATATCATGATATGATATATATACTATTATATATAATATATTCAATAATATATATATATATTACTGTAATATATATATATATCATGCAATTTATTCCCACTGTGTTTTCAGCAGCCAAAAATCGAATTGATGCTAAGAATAGCAGTGAATAATGGATCAGTAATCTGAAAGAGTTTGTTGATGATCCTAAATTTAGCCACACTTCTTCTTTAGAAAACCTTATAAGAATTAATAAAACCAATTATAAAAAATGGTAGACTCATAAAAAAATGGACTTCTGAATGAAAATTCTAAGCAAAATCTAGAACATAAATGCCTCTATTATTAAAGAAAAAATCATTGAAACAGTAAAGCTCGAATTCCTATAGAAGAGAAGAGAGAGATGAAGAGAGAGAAGGAAGAGCAGAGAGAGAGAGGAGAGAAGAGAGAGAGAGAGAGAGAGAGAGATCCGAGGAGGAGATGAGAGAAGAAAGAGAACGGAGAGAGAGAGAGAAGAGAGAGGAGAGAGCGCACCATTTTACCTCTACTCCCTATCATTTAATTCTTGTAAACGTTCTAAAAAGGTTTTATATTACTGTATTATGTATTATATATCTTCTTTTGTTATAGGGAAAGCGTATTCTGAAGATATTTTTTAGGCGAATAAAAATTCGTTAAGTAAATATTCCTAGAAAATTGGAGATGTGAAATTATAATTATTTTTTTGAGTTCGGGGGCTGGGGCGCCTGATACCAAAACAAGATTATCCAAAAAAAAAAATGTATTTTCTCCCACTATATACTGTACGCTCTGAAAATTTGATGTTAATCGAAAACGTAGGAAAAAATATATTAATATTTCAGTTTCTCAAAAAAATTACTTTTTTGAAACTGAAATATTGAGATATTTTTTTCCTATCTACTTGATTAACATTAAATTTTCGGAGCGTATATAGCCGAGAAGAAAAACCTTTTTAACACATAATTTTTTAGAATACTCAAAAAAAAAAAAATTTTTTTTTAACATTCAAAAAATTTTTTTGGGAAAATTTGTTCAAACTACAAATCCAAATACTAATTTGGCATATACAATACTCTGCCACGTTAATAATTAAACATATGTATCTCCGCCGACTACATATGTCCTAAAAATTTCATTCTGATCGCATAACAAGAAAAGAAATTATCGCAATTTTTCTTTTTCAAAACCAAAAAAGTAAAGTTTGAAATTCAACCATTGCTGGAATCTGGGGTCAAAAATCAATATTTTATTTCATACATTTTGTAGGTAATAGACCCATCTTTGTATATTTCAAAAAATTTCGAAAAAAATATCGAAAAAAATTTCGAAAAAAATTTCGAAAAAAATTGTAGGACATGAATCGAAAAATGTCAATAATAATAATAATAATAATAATAATAATAATAATAATAATAATAATGCATTAAATATGCCAAAGAGGATGCACACCTTTCAACCAGAACTGGCTACAGAAGATGGACCCTAATGGTCACTTGCTGCAACATTGGTATGAAAATAAAGAATCTTTATGTGTATGAAGTGTTTTGTCATTTCTGTAAAAGGAATATTAAATGTGGCAATCGTGGACTTAATCAGCTGTTTCAGCATTCACAATCACAGTCATATTTCTGCTATCAAAGATATTGAAAAAGGAACTCAGATGACTTTTGTAAAGTACTTAATCAGCTGTTTCAGCATTCACAATCACAGTCATATTTCTGCTATCAAAGATATTGAAAAAGGAACTCAGATGACTTTTGTAAAGTACTTAATCAGCTGTTTCAGCATTCACAATCACAGTCATATTTCTGCTATCAAAGATATTGAAAAAGGAACTCAGATGACTTTTGTAAAGTAATTCTACCATATATACCATCAGAACCAGCAGCTTTAATTGGGGCAATATCGTCCAGTAAAGATTTAATTTTTTACCTCAAATTTAAATTCTGTAAGTCAATTTATTACATTCATACCAGAACTATTAGTCTATAAACTATTATCCAATCTTTCCTCAGTAAAGTTGTTCAGTGTACAAATTAATAATCTAAACAAAAAATGGGTATCTTTCCCAATCATATATGCTCTGAAAATTATGTACTGATTGGATAAATTTTAAAAAGTTAAATGCTATAATTATTTTTTTGTTTTTTTTGGCAACTCAAAAAGTTGGAATAAATAATTTTTATTATTAACCGATCAGTATGATTTTTTCTAAGCAAAAATAATTGGGCAAGATATATTCTCTGTTTAGATCAATTTTTTGTATACTCAACATTTTGCTGCTGTTCACAGGATAATTTTTTAAAATTTTGAAATTTTTCCCATGAGCAGTGGCAAATATGTTCAGTATACAAAAAAATTGACCTAAACAAAATATGTCTATCTACCACAATTATATATGGTATGAAAATTTAGTACTGATCAGATGAATAATAAAAAGTCATATGCCACAATTATTTGAAAAAAAAACATTTTTTTTGTCAACTAAAAAAGGAATATACAATTTTTTTTATTATTCGACCCCTCAGTATGATTTTTTCTGAGCATATATAATTGGGCAATATACACATTTTGTTTAAATAAATTTTTGTCTACAAATTATATGGTAAAAATTTCAAAATTTCAGTTAGCAGTAGTAGTTTTGTATATGCAACATTTATCAAAAGGTTAATTCAGTGATATATATATATATATATATATATATATATATATATATATATATATATATATATATATATATATATATATATATATATATAAGCTTTATATATATATATGCTATATAACTCATATCTATACTATATATATATATATATATATATATATCAGGGTTCACACTAAAAAAATTTGATTTCCCTGACTTTCTCTGACCAAATCTGCAAATTTTCCCTGACCAGCATGCAGTGTGCTGATTATTATAAAATATCTGTGGTATTATTGCAGCCTATTTACTCAGTTCATACATTAAATAACTTCTGAAAACTTACTTTAGAAATTGTTCATCATCATGGATGAATTTAAAAAAATATTTTTTAATGTAAGCCTATACCTTACCCATAGCCGTCCAAAGCACTCCTTTTTTTATTTTTCAAAAGAAAACAGTTTATTTATACAAAAAGAAAATAAATTAAAAGCTTACATTAATATAGCCTAGGTGAATAAGCGTCACACTGCATAATCACAAAGTTTCTAAATGGGGAGATTTAATTGCTTTTCTTTCAAGCATTTTGAATTTTGATTTTATAGCGGCTTCTTCTGAAGCTTCCAGTTTTAACATCTTTCTGCTCTTCAAGTTTATTGATCTGTATGGATAATATTCTTTTTCAACCTTTTTATTCTCTTCTTTTTCTTTCTGTTTTGACTCTTTGAGATGTTCTTCATATCTCTATGGGCAGCTCTTACATTTGTCAACATTTTTTGAGTATTAGGAACTTTATGAATACTTTCATGAGATCTTATAGAATTGTGCACTGTTCTTTGAAATCAGACTATGTGCTTTCAGATTCTCCTAAAATTGCTTAATTGTAAACCACTCTTCCACTGTCTCGCATTTCAGCTGCGAAAATATCAGTCTAATTTAATAATTTGCCATTCCGCATAACATTGATTCTCAGGTGCTATAGAAAGAAAAAAACTCATCAAGTCTCTTAGAAGGACAATCACCATCAAAATATTTTGAATTTTAATTCCAGGGTAGAATGAGCTTCACGCAAAGTAGAGTATTGTGCTTTTGCTTTCTCAGCAACAGAATCTGTGATTCAGTTATTGGTGTACAATGCCTCTAGCAATAAATCAAATCTTTGTTTCCTTTGTTCTGGCTGATGAAAAACTATACTAGGATCCAATGATGAGAGCCATTGGACAGGCTTGTACTTCAGAGGATATCTTTCTAATATCTTTTCTGTCATTTTGATTTGCACAGTCTGGCATTCAAGTTTGTCATGTAAATCTAATGCAAAAAGCTTAGTTGTTGTAGCAGGCATTTTACTGGACTTAAGAAATCTTTCCATAATATTTAGTACGAGATTGTAAATCTGTGAACAGAAATGAACCAAGGTTCAGTTTGACGTCCAACCACTGATCGTTAAAGTTAAGTTTTTTTTTTGCTTGAAGTCATTTTATAAAAAAATAATAAATACCTTCAACTGCACAAAAATCAAAAATCCCTTCGTCAAACCTCAAAAAAAAAAAAACACCTCAAAAAGTATAATTCCCTAAAAAGAAAAAGATATAACAGATTAGGTCATAAGTCATACAGTCTAAAACACATCCATATACCAATCACCTTCAATCGGAAGGATGAACTTGGAACAACTTCTACGAACAGAATAGGAAGAATAGTAGGTAATAATTGAACTAAAAATAGAAAAACAGGATAGAAGTAGATATTTATGGAATGTCATTCCTCGCCCATCCTTTTCATTCCTTATCAAATACATCTCATTCCACAATTATAATAAGTAGGAAAAAAATATATCAAAAATATGCAACTTGGTCCTGGATCATTCTTCATATGTTTGGAAATTTTAAAATTTCCCTGACTTTTCATTTGACTTTTTGGAATTTCCCTGACTTTCCAGCATATTGCAAAATGATTTTTTCCCTGACAATTTTTTTCCTCACTTTCTCACTTTCCAGAAAGTGAGAACACTATATATATATATATATATATATATATATATATATATATATATATATATATATATATATATATATATATATATATATATATTATATATATATATATATATATATATATATATATATATATATATATATATATATATATATATATATATATATATATATATATATATATATATATATATAACATATATATATAGATATATATATATAGAATTATAGATATAATATATATATATATAAATAGATATATAATTAAAATTTATAACTAATGAACTTTGAAGAATTTTGATGCTAAAGAAATTTTAAGAAGGACTTCAAAAGGAAAAAAGAGAGAGAGAGAGAGAGAGAGAGAGAGAGAGAGAGAGAGGAGAGAGAGAGAGAGAGAGAGAGAGAGAGAGAGAGAGAGAGAGAGAGAGAGAGAGAGAGAGAGAGAGAGAGAGAGAGAGAGAGAGAGAGAGAGAGAGAGAGAGAGAGAGAGAGAGAAAGAAAGAAAGAAGAAAGAAAGAAATAAAGAAGGAAGAAAAGAGGAAGAAGAGAATAAGAGAAGAGAAAAAGAAAGAGAAAGACAGAGATTTTTTTTTTTTTGAGAGAGAAATTTTTGAGAGAGAGAGAGAGAGAGAAGGAAGAGAGAAAGAGAGAGAGAGAGAGAGAGAGAGAGAGAGAGAGAGAGAGAGAGAGAGAGAAAGAGAAAGAGAGAGAGAGAGAGAGAGAGAGAGAGAGAGAGAGAGAGAGAGAGAGAGAGAGAGAGAGAGAGAGAGAGAGAGAGAGAGAGAGAGAGAGAATCAACATTTACATGACGAGACTTACATCCTTCCTATCTCCACCCACCTGGAGATGGTGGGGACCCAATTCTACCAGAAAACTCTAAATCCAACCCACCCATGTCACCAAATATTCTCCAACCCCTCCAGACACAGACTAAAATCCCCACACTCCTCACCAGCTAAATTCTATAATGACATCTACAACATTATTCCCCCTCCTCCTCCCAATAAGACATGGCTCACTCATATCCATACATTAAGACATTAAGAATATAGAGACAGTAAAAAGCCACATGGGCCTATCGAGACTGTCCCAGTCAACCCACTACCCAAACATGCTCATGCAAATCCACAAAGCACCCTAGGGCTTGTCAATTTGTTGTAACTACAAATCCACCAATTAGGCTTAGTCAAAACTAATGATATATAAATATGATACCCAAACCATCCACCTGCATTAATAACTAAGTTATGGTCACGCATGCCATCTAACATTAATAACTACTATAACTAAAAACCCGCCAATTTGGCTTCGTCAATATATTATATGATACCCAACCCATCCATAAACGAATCTAACCCTTTCTTAAATGTTGCAATCGAGTCACTCTCAACAACCTCCTCTGGCAGACTATTCCAAAATTTAACAACTCTATTACTGAATGCATGCTTTCTTATATCAAGATGGCATGCTTTCTTCTTAATTTTCTTATTATGCCCCCTGGTCACCTGTCCATGTTCTACTATAAAAAATTTATTGGTCTCTGTATTATCAATAGATGTAAATATTTTGTAGACTTGTATCATGTCCCCTCTGAGAAATCGCCTTTCTACAGAAAACATTCCTAACTCATTCAGCCTCTTCTCATAGCTCTTACCCTCAAACCCAGAAATCATCCTTGTTGCTTTACGTTGCACTCTCTCTAGCATATCTAAGTCTTTCTTTAAATAAGGGGCCCAAACTTGTGCACAATACTCTATTACTGGCCTAACATAGCTATTATACAGTTTACTTATTACTTCCTTGCTCTTGTAAACAACATTGCGATTTATTATGCCCAGCATCTTATTAGCTTTATTTCTAGCTTCCAAACACTGATTAGCTACTTTCAAATTACTGCCCACCCAAGAAGTTTATCAAGATCATTTTGAATCTTTATGCATCCTTCACTATTCCTAACTGAGGTGGCCACTTTAGTATCATCTGCAAACTTAGAAACCTTGCATTTAAGTCCCTGGTCTAAATCATTTATATATATGAGGAACAATAGTGGCCCCAGCACTGAACCCTGTGGGACACCACTCTTCACTATTTCCCATGATGATTTATTCCCATTTAGTTGTACACACTGTTTTCTATTTCACAACCACTCTTTAATCCAACCATGTACCACTCCACCTATACCACATTGCAATAACTTTTTCATCAGCCTTATGTGGGGAACCTTATCAAAAGCTTTACTAAAGTCTAAATATACAATATCAACTGGATCTCCTCGGTCGATGCAGTCAGTAATGTATTCCATAAATTCTAAAAGGTTTGTCTGACATGACCTACCCTTTCTGAAACCGTGCTGGGAGTCATACAATACCTTGTTATCTTCTAAATATTTCTCTATATGACCTTTCAGTAACTTTTCCAGAACCTTTACAGCCAGAGATGTTAAGCTAACTGGCCTATAATTTCTTAAATCGTTGTGGACCTTGCCATAATAGGCACAGCATGTTGTTTTCAGGTGTCAGTATCACCAAATGTGTATGGATGTCAAAATCCAAATACAGTGCCTTTCCAGTCCTGGTACCTCACCAAATGTTATATATACCATCAGGGCCTGCAGCTTTACTTGGGTCAATATGATCTAATAAACGTTTTATATCTTTTACATCAAATTCAAATTCTGTAAGTCTATTTGTTACATGCATACAAGAACTATTAGTCTCCAAACTATTATCTAATCTTTCCTCAGTAATCACTGAAGCAAAATAAGCATTGAAAATGTTGACCATTTCCTTATCTGAACTCACTAATTTTCATCATTAATTGGACCAATTGTTCTATTCTTACTTTTAAATTTATAAAAAGCTAAGCATGGGGTTCTTATTATTATTCCTTGCTATAGACAACTAACTAACACGTACCTACAAATTTACTAAACTCCCCAATCCCAAAAATTTCCCCTATAGAAGAAACATTGTCCAGAAGAGGCCAAATTGACCTTGCCCGGAGCAGATCAGGTCACCACCCAAAACTTTTACAATATAAATATAGATTCAAACTAGACAATGTTACCTCCCCACCTGCACCAGATGTCACAATTCCAGGACACAATGGAACACCTCCTTCTGGGGTGCTCCACTCTCGACGATTGCCGACTTTTCTATATCTTCCCTTCTCGACCTGTGGAACAGCCAGGCAGTGGCTGGCTTCCCTGGAAGCAGTGTGGCCCTCAATTGAGGTGGGCCAGGGAGCTGGAAGTATATATATATCTTTATATATATATATATATATATATATATATATATATATATATATATATATATATATATATATATATATATAAATATATATATATATATATATATATATATATATATATATATATATATATATATATATATATATATATATAAACTATATATATATATATATATATATATATATATATATATATATAAGATTTTATATTGAAAGCTATATAGAATTTTTTTTTTCATTTCTGTATAGTTAGAAGGAAAGTTCATTAGAAATTCCAGTTCCGATGGAATTTTTTAGGATTCGGCTAATTCTGGTTCCGGCTAAACTGAAAATTTCAGTTTCAGGTGCACAATATATGGCATATATATATATATATATATATATATATATATATATATATATATATATATATATATATATATATATATATATATATATATAAATATATATACTATATATATATATATATATATAAATATATATATATATATATATATATATATATATATATATATATATATACACTATATATATATAAGAAAATCCTTTGAGTTTTAACAATTTTGAGGCAGTAATTTTTTTTCCTAAAGAAACCGCCATGTTTGTTTTTTTTCATTCTTCATTATTATTTTTTTAGAGTAGCTATATATATCCTGTGAGTTTTATAAAAATTGGGGGTGAAGCCCCTCTGCGCTACTATTACCTTTTTTAAAAAAAAAAAAAAATCACAGGATATAGGCCTACTCTAAATAATAATAATGAAGCATACAAAAAAAATTATATCTTTAGGAAAAAAAGTTACAGCCTCTCAAAGTTAAAAATTTTCCCATAGGCTTACTTATAAAAAAATTAGTGGGCATCATGCTTGTTTTAGGGCCATCCTAGTTCAGGTTATAAGATTTCTTAAGTATTCATAGATTTTCTCTGTGTATACCTAACAAAGTAGGCTATATCATAACCTGAACTAGAGGGCCTGGATGGATCAAAATTGAAAAGTCCATGAGGGTTTTAACAACTTTGAGAGGCTGTAACTTTTTTTCCTAAAGAGACCGCCACATTTGTTTTTTTTATTCATTATTATTTTTTTAGAGTATGTCCTGTGATTTTATAAAAATTGGGGGTGAAGCCGCTCTGCACTACTATTATATATATATATATATATATATATATATATATATATATATATATATATATATATATATATATATATATATATATATATATATATATATATATATATATATATATATATATATATATATATATATTATATATATATATATATATATATATATATATATATATATATATATATATATATATATATATATATATATATATATATATATATATATATATATATATATATATATATATGGTATTAAGATTGTATGAAGAGCATCCACACCGATTTTAAAATCACAGGATATACTCTAAAAAATAATAAAGAACAAAAGAGCAAATGTGGCTAACCTCACTAGGAAAGACACAAACTCTCAAGGATGTTAAAACTCTCATAGACTTTCATTTTTGATCCATCAAGGTTAGGTCACATTTTCAGGACCTCTAGTTCAGGTTATGATACGTTTTATTTAGAGCTATTTGAGAGAATATATGTATGTAACAAATCTTATCATACCTGAACTAGGGATGGCCTAAACGAAACACAAGGCCTTCAATTTTCATAGAAAGCTGGGAGGAACCAGAGCTTTCGGAGGCTCCGACTCTTTCAATCCACAACCGTTCTTTTTATTCTTCTTTATTATTTTTTAGAGTATATCCTATAATTTTTATAAAAATTTTGAAAAGTCTATGGGAGTTTAACAACTTTGAGGCTGTAACTTTTTTTCCTAAAGATACCGCCGATTTTCGTTTTCATTATTATTTTTGAGTATATGTGGCAGTTTATAAAAATTAGGATGAAGCCCTCTGTGCTACTATTACCATATATTTATATATATATATATATATATACATATATATATATATATACATCTATATATATATCATATATATATACATATATATATATATATATATATAGATGAAACTTCTGTTTCTAGGAAACCTAAACCAAGAGTTACAAGTTAGAAAACTAAAAACATATATGGAATCAACGTATGAAATTTGTATGGAAATGGATTTTTTATCTCCAAAACTACGATAGGTACTAGACATTTATTCACGTATATAAAATGAGTGTCTGAAATGTGTATGAAAAAAGGATTTTTTTTTTTAAATTGATCAAAGTAAACTACAAAGAATTAAAGAGTCTGGGTCTCTCGGCCTCCTGGGGTACGACGGGGTAGGACTATCCACTGTTGGCTCAAGCCCCCTAATAAAAAAAAAAAAAATTCATACACTGATTCCAAATATGTTAGCATAAAAAAAAATCCCTTTTTTTCATACAAATTTCATACGCAGATTCCATATGTGATTTATTAATTTTATTATTCTCTGGAAGTTTTCTATACACAAATAAAATATTATTTACTTGGCTCAAATTTCCAACAGACCATAGAAAATTTAAATGAGTTTTCTAGAGCCTAGTTTTAGAGACTAAAAAGACTAAATTTCAAATTCAAACATTTATATTTAAAAAAATTGATGAAAAAAAAAAAAAACTAACCTCTAATTTTTCTCGTTGAAAATCCGATAAAATATTAGCTTTGATATTTAACTGCTGCCGGAAAATCAGTGTTCGTTCAACCCAGTTCATATGGGTTATGAACTAAACATTTAAACACAAATAATATTAAAAAATTCTTTGACGTTTTTTTTTTTACAAATTGACGAGCAATTTAAGTTTATATTTTCAATAAAAGTATTTAAAAAAACGATACGAAAATCACAACTTTTAGGCTTTGTTTCGTTATTGTAGGGATGAGGAATCAGTCATAAACTGTGAAACGGATTTAGAGGGCTTTTAAACATTTTTCATTACTCATGTTTTACTGACTTTTCATGCATCACCAAATTATGATTTTAACCGAGATATTGTACGCAATGACAGGATTTGCAAATACGGTACATGTTATTATCTTTGTGTTAAAAATGAATACTCGACACCATATTTCATTATATTTTTATAGTTAAGTCCTTCCTTTTCTGAGTCAGTTATTCATTTTCATGAACAATCATTTCAATATATTTTTTGCTTAGAAAATAAAGCAAAATATTAATTAACAAAAGCATATAAATTAATTGCACTAACACGAAACACATTTAACTACACCGAACAAATGAAGTAATGAAGTTGAACCGGGTGGACTAATAATCATGCGACAAACGTGATTTGAGTCACGTGACAGTACCATAAGAGGACGATATATATCGATATCGATGTTTTCGATAGGTATCGTAAGTATCGATGATATCCCTCTAACCAAATATAAAAATATCGATATTTTATCCACGGTATCGAATCAACGATATTTTTTTACTAAAATTTTGAGCAGTTTTCTTTTTTTCATAAAATAACATTTAAGGAGTGTATTTTTGAGGCGCGCTTGGATGATGGGGACATTTTTGTCTGACTCAGGAGGAAGAGGGAGGAGGAGGAGGAGGAAGGAGGTGGATGATCACTGAAAGAAGTAGGGCCTATAGTTGGGACCTCATATATTCATTTTCCGCCCTAGTCCAAAAGAGTTCATAGAAATGTAAAAAATTACTTAATATATATAATATAGCATAATAACTATGCATATATATATAATATATATATATAATAATAAATATATATAATATATATATATATATATATATATATATATATATATATATATATATATCTTATATATATATATATATATATATATAATAACTATGTATATATATATATATATATATAATATATATATATATATATATATATATATATATATATATATATATATATATATAATATATATAATATATATATATATATGTATATATATATATATAATATATATATATATATAATAATAATAATAATAATATATATATATATATATATATATATATATATGTAATAATAATAATATATGAATAATAATATATATATATATATATATATATATTTATATATATATATATATATATATAATATATATATATATATATATATATATATATATATATATATATATATATATATATATATATATATATATATATATATATATATTTATATATATATATATATATATATATATATATATATATATATATATATATATATATATATATATATATATATATATATATATATATATATATATATATAGTTTGTTTTTTTGTCTTTGGAAACCATCCGATGACACTCTCTACTTTGCAGGTTATCATGAATAAAAGTCTTGCCTTTTACTCGTTTATTTTAGGAAGCATTTAAGACCTCGGAACATAAATTCAACAACAAATTCGTCCCAACATGGGACCCAAACCACACAACCTGTTTTAAACAAAGAATTTCGAAATAAATGAAATGTCCCCACAAATTACAGTACAATAATGCGGAGTTAAAATCATGTATCAGAACTTTACAAAATTAAGAAATTGAATATATTTATAAAAGTAATATAATAAAATATATATATATCATTGTAAAATTGTTGCACTCATTAACAAAGTAATTTCAATATAATAATTAATATAATAATTAATTTAATATATAACACCAATTAAAACCACAATATGTTTATTATAAAAATGAATGAAAATATAGAAATATTTCAAATGACCCATTTTCACTTATCATAACCTCAATTAAATTTTGAATCACCGCTGTGATGTTACAAATAATATGTACTAAATTAGAATGCCAATTTACCTTCACTAAATTTCAAGTAGAATCTTATGGAGCCATGGAAAACGATTTATGCACCCGCATAAATAAATATACTGCCTGTTTTTATATTTAAAAAGGAAAAATATACATTAAATAAAAGTATGTGAAATGGTAAAAAGAATGCATGCACAAACTATATATATATATATATATATATATATATATATATATATATATATATATCCATACAGTATGTACATACACAAATGTTTTATATAGATACACAAGGGTTGGGTAGGTAAAAGTAACTTTGGGAGAATATATTTTTTTCTTGCTTCAAGCAAAAGACGCACTCTACTTTCACTCTATCCTTTCGTATCCTTTTATAAGAACAAACGCTTGGCTTGGCTTTAGCAAGACGAATGAAGTAGCTTCACTAAGATTTTGTGAGCCAACCTCGATCCTTTCCTATCGTGAGGGAATGGAAAATGCAAGGGGGAGTTTTGTTTTGCAAAGTTAGCACGATCTATTTAGTAAAAGAACGTTCGAGAATGAAATTGTTTTGGTTTTGTACGAAGCTAACAAAACAAGGTTATCGTCTTGTGAGAGAATTTTAAGTCTTAGTGGAAGAGTCTTTTAAGGCATATATGCATTGTGTATGCAGTTTCTAAGCGAAGTTTGTTTGTTCGAATAAAAATGTTTTCTTGTATGATTCAGAATTGAAATCGTGGGAGCGAGTAGAGGAATGTGGTCTGTTGAAACTTGTAGAGATTTTATAAACATATTGCCACACATGTTGATTTCAAAAATATTGTTTTGTATCCAAAACTAAACTCCGATAAAGGACCCCCCTTTAAGAAAGGAATCTTTATCTGAAAGATTTGAATAAATCAACATGGGTGTGCATTCTGTTTAAAGAAGAGCACATATCTTGCATCCATCGAGATGGTAGTCTCGCATCTCCAGGATGAAGGACATGGTTGAGTTTACAGATTCTGGAACATGAAGAAAACTGTCCAGAAAGGTTACATGCTAAACTCTGATAGATTTAAAACAAGGTAGGAAAACAAGACAAGTCTGGTGTCTGAGGTATAATATTTTCGGATATGTAGTGTAGATCTAAAAATTTGGTAAGTGGATACCAGTGGTGCACGGTAGTCCGAAACTATTTCTTATTCCCTACGGTCATTTTTAAAACGCTTTTCTTTCTTAAGATGTTGAAAGAGTTTTTTTTTTTTTAAACTATTTTATTAGAGGCGGTTTTAATTGTTAGTTTACGTTGCTTTGGCCTAATTTAAAATTAATCATGTAAATTAAAGCAATGTTAATAATGTTAATATCGCGAAATTGATATCAACTACTAAAAAAAAATTGAAGCAAGTGTTAATAATGTTAATATCGCGAAATTGATATCAACTACTAAAAAGAAAATATTAGATCAATACTTAATAAAACAAAGTTAGTTCTCTAATAATAAAATGGTCGCCAGATTAATCAAATGATCAGATAGACTTTAAGATTAATCAAAACAAGACGGTAAACATTAAAGTTAATGGTTAGTTAAAACAAAGCGGTTACTGACTTAATCGTAAGTTCGTAGCAGTGAATGCTAAGAATATTTCTTCTAAAAATTAAGGAAATTAAAACTAACTTGAAAAAAATGAAACTAAAAACTTCTTAAAAATACTAAAAAATGAAGCTAAAAACTTCTTCTTAAACGTAAGACTATTTTCGGAAAAAATCTTAAAAATACTAAGTTACATTACTTTTAAGACTATTCATCTATTTTAGACTAAACTTACTAAAATCTGCCTTACTCATATGTTATTAGGATGTACTTTATGCGCCGGCGGCAACCTTTGTTTCTTACATCATTTTTCCGGAGCACCCACACAAAAATGCTCACTACGTCAGCCAAACAGGTTTTTAAATATAGCCACCATTCTATATATTTTCCCCTTAGCCAACTGGCAAGAAACTCTTGATTTTTGCCTAAACACAACTTGAAATAGCTTCACCAACGGCGGTAGCTAACCTGAAGTACATCTTTAAAATTGTGCTTAAAACAAATAAGTAAGCAATGTACAATATAAAACAACTATATACTAAACCAGTAGACTTATATCCTTATTATTATTATTTATTTTTTTTTTCTATAAAATAAAAAAAAAAGTTTTTATTTTTATTTTTATCCTATTTTTATTTTTAAAAATGGTTGTTCCCCCCTCTGAGCGAAACACATTTATGTAAAAAAAAATAAAAAAAATAAGCGCGATTATAACTATGAAGCTAATGTGGACTAATCTTAGTAATATATACAAAACTTATGCTTTAAGTTCAAAACTAAATGCTTTTCGTTTCTTCCTTCGATGCTCAAAAGAAATTAAACGTTTGGCAAAAGTTTTCTCAATGGTAAAGACTAGGTTATTTTAAGATTAAATTTGATATTTTAAAATATCAAGAGAGCAAAAAAAAACGTGTTTCCAAATCTGGAAAGATTCTTATATCTATATAGAACGTGTTCATCGGAACATCTTTGAAAGAGTAGCTTTCACTAACCTAAAAGAGCAAAAAAAAATCAAAAAAAAATGTTATCATCTTTTAAATCAACGCTGTAGGAAAATAACGGTATAAATTCCTTATCTATCTGCTTTAGGAGAGGCTGTCTCAATCGTTTGAGTCTCCTTTTACGAAGTTTATGAAATAAACTGTTTTTTAAAACCTTTGCTTTTTAAAATTTATATTAAAAAATTAAAAGAATGGAGCGGCTAACTATAAAAACATAGTAAACTTAGGATACTTCAGGAAAAACACAGGGGAAAACATCATCCCAAAAACTGGTAACTTCCTTTAAAAGGACCTAACTCTGGCTACATTCGCAACGTAATCAACGACTGGCTTGGTTGCTCTAGGATACTTCAGGAAAAACACAGGGGAAAACATCATCCCAAAAACTGGTAACTTCCTTTAAAAGGACCTAACTTTCAAGCGCTATTACGCAACATCAGACATGATGAGATGAAATAACTTAAGTCTTTTCCGTTTGAAGACTCGGTTCGGTTACTACCTTAGAACACTGTTATGTACCATCAAATATAATAAGATGTATTACGCAAGTCTTTTTACGAAGGATTGCATTCAACAGAGCTATGATTTACTTTTAGTTATCGGTTCCCTCTTCAATTCAATAATAAAAATAAAAAAAAACGATATGTGCCGCTCGAAACGGGCTTCCTGTTGCTTCCGACAGTTTCGGAGCAAAACCTAAACCTTTATCTAAAAACTGACCGAAAATCATATCAAACCTATGATTTTACATACACACATATATATATATATATATATATATATATATATATATATATATATATTACATATATATATATTCTTAATGAAATCGAACTCTGGGGGCGGCGAAGTTGCTTACATAGTTCGATTCTTCGTCGTCTTCTTCTTCCTCTTCCTCCTCGCTAGGATCTGTATCCAGCGTTTGTCCTTGGGCTAGATAAACTCTCGTATTTCTCTTCGCGTGAGGTTCGTATTCTTCTTTATTACTGGCGGAAGTCCTTTGACTTTTCTGGTTCCCTTCTTTTGCTTTCAAGTTCCTCTCGAAATCTTCTGCACTGTTAAAGGGGATTACCATTTGATCCACGTCGGGGTTAGGCCTCCATGGAGGTGCATCCTTACAAGCGGCGGTTGTTTTTCTTCGGTGGGACTTCCTACAATAGCGGCAGTATGGGGAATTCCATTTGCATGTCTTTCCGGAGTGCCCCACGCACTCGCATTCAAAGCACCAGTCGTGTTTCCTTAGCTCTTCCTCGGACAACCTCTTAAAAACTCCTCCGTTCTTTCGGGAAACAAATTCTGTCTTAACTTCTTTCTTTTCTTTAGCTTCATATTTCGGTCTGTAGGAGGATCTCTTCGATCTCCTTTGAGAATTACCATTCTCAGTCGTTCTTTGGCCTTCTGGCTCACCTCTGGCCATGAACACTTTAGTAGTTCTATTCTCTGTCTGTCTTTTTTGATTAACTTTGAATAAAGCTCCTCTGGAAATTTGTGCAAATCTCTCTAATAGCTCTACTATGCTTATGTTTGCATCAAAGACTTTCAAAATTTTTTCCCTTAGTCTTTCACCATCTCTCCTATCTCTCACGTTCTCTAATACTTTGGTGGTTACCATGATATTTATGTGCTTGGAAGTAAAGCCTGCTGTGGCGTCAATCTCGCAGAGTTTCACTTGATACTTCCATAAGGTGTTTTTTAATTTCAAAACAAATGCAGTAAATGTCATGTCTTTGTCTCTCTGATAAGACATAAACTCCAAGAGAAGATCAAAAATCGTGTCTTTGTTGTCTGGTTGTAAAAAGATGCGTAACTGCAAGAGGAAATCTTCCAATCTTGTGCAACTAGACAGAGTCGGATCGTGTAAGAGATAGTCTCTGGATTCTGATTCGAGTTTGCTAGATATCATCGACTTTGCGAAGGATATTTTCCGCTTCTCTGTTAACGGGCCTAGCATGCCCAATCTCTCGTGTAGCGTTGAAACGTATTCGTTAAAGCTAATTCCTTGCCAAACCTTTGTATTCAGATTTAAACCAAACAATTTGAGGTCCTCCGGAATCTCGGGAAAGGCTGTGCTAAATAAGTTTGATTGGTATAGGGGGGCTGGATTGGACTGAGATGCTGCATTATACCCTTCCTGGGGTGGATGGGTGCCTTGACCCTGTCTGCTCTGTACTGGAGAGGCATACATCTGTGCTTGATGTCCACCAGACCATCCCCAAGGGACGTTCCCTTGCTGTGGCTGCGTCGTCGTGTGCTCGGTGGGAGCGGGGCCCTGACCCCAAATCTGGTTGGGGTCGAATGATCGACTGTCTAAACCTGGCTGAATCATGGGAGAGTTTACTGTGCTTTCCCATGTGTTCCTATTTAAGTTACGGGCGTAATAATTACCCTCACCGCTCCAATTCGCCTGGGATCTTCGGTGAGTCGTGTCAGGTTCTGTACCTGGCCTCGCTGATGGGTTTATTGTGTTGTCTGAGAGAGTTGATTGCTGAGAAAATCTTTGATCGCTGTCCCTCCGGGCAGTCTCTTCTGTTCGAGGATTGGGTCTTAAAGAGAAATTAGGTGCAAGGTTGAGTCTAGGGGGTACCTCTCCTGGAGGGAGCTGCCCCCTCTGTTTATTTTTTACTGATTCTTCTTGCCTTTGCTTCCGAATTAATTCGGTTTCTTCTTCATCACCTTCGAAATTTCCTTTATTCTCCCCTCTATCTCTAATCACCTCTTCATCATCTGAAACGGGCTTCGTCGCCATCTCTCAAAAGACAAACAATTTTTTAGAGACAACCAACGCTAAAATGAAGTTAATTAAAATTAAAACGCCACCACAAAAATCACTGTTTAATTATTATTATGCTCGTCTTAAAATAAACACAAAATCTTTTTAATGGTTAAGTTAAAAAAATATAAGCTACGTAAGCTTCTTGAATGAGTTTTTTATTTCTCTCTCTCTAAAATCATATAAAAACAATTTTTTAATCAGTGTTTTTTTTTTTAAAAAATGTTAATCATAAAACAGAAGACACTTAGTCTTGTTCGATTTGCCAAAACTTTCTAATAAAGACACTTTTAGTCTCGTTGACTACACATATGTTCGCAAAAAAAAACACTGCAGTCTCGTGACTGTATTCATATATATATATATATATATATATATATATATATATATATATATAATAATATATTATATATACGCTGCTTTACTCGAAAGAAAAGATACTTTAATCTTTAAAAAAAAAGAAACTTCTTATTTCCCCAAAAAGCTACTAAACGTTCCCCTGTATATATATATCTCGTATTATATATATATACACTGGCTTAAAACGTGAAATAAAATTTTCTAAACGGAATAAAATAGAAATGGCAATATCTATAATCTTTTCATTTCTATGTTTCTCTCTCGTTCGCTACGTTACGTTTGACCTTCAGATGTGTGTTATAAGCTTCTCTACGCATGCGCGAGTGGGTATGGGTGTGTGTGTGTGTGTCTATGCGTAACTTTTTGTCCAATCGGTCTGTGTCTGTTTGTTCAATTCTTTCTCCCTCCCTCTCTTATTCCCTTTCCACGTATATATATATATATATATATATATATATATATATATATATGAGTGAGTATTAGTACTTTACTAAAGTTTAGAGAATGGAAGGTTAATTAAGGAGAAAATGTTTAAGAAGAAAAAGAAAGTAAACACAGTTTGGAAAATCAATATTGATAAGACTTACTTCTACTCGTTATCAACTTAAAAATTAGCACTTTACACAAATTTTTTGTCAACTCTGACAATAATATACCACACTTAAAATACCCTTTAAAATTACACACTTTCCTGGAACCAAAGCTATAAAATATAAAACATCTTATCACTACATAAAAACCAATTTATGAATGATCACTCAGAAAAAATAAAAATACCTAAAATTAAAATATTTTTGACAACCTTTTTTACATAAGCATGCAAAAGAAAATATTTTAATTATAACAATTGTATTATTTATTTTTAATAGTGTTGCGCGCGCAACTTTTAAAATGTTTGTATATTTCAATGGGGGGGGGAAGGGGTAAGAAAGATTTTTTTTTTTTTTTCTTTTCGATTTTATGGAGAACCCTTTTCTCCGCTTGGCTAGGGGCTTCCTTTGTGAAGCTGTTGTGGGAGGACCCTTTCCTCCGCTTGGCTAGGAGCTTCCTTTGTGAAGCTGTTGTGGGAGGACCCTTTCCTCCGCTTGGCTGCTTGCTGAGTAATGGGAGAGACTGTCTCTCGACCGTTGGCTGTTCAGCTGGGGAAACTCTTCCCTTTAAATTAAATTAAAAAAATGTATTTTTTAATTAGAAAGTCTTACTTGTATACCTTGTTTCCATGTATTTGCTCCTTAGTGAAGGTTGTGGGTGGTGTTGGTTGTGGCGCTGTTTGCATCTGACTGTTTGAAGTTCCACGTCCTTCTATCCAATGGCAAGGTTGCCAGTTGTAGAGTTTGTTTTTGTCTTTGGAAACCATCCGATGACACTCTCTACTTTGCAGGTTATCATGAATAAAAGTCTTGCCTTTTACTCGTTTATTTTAGGAAGCATTTAAGACCTCGGAACATAAATTCAACAACAAATTCGTCCCAACATGGGACCCAAACCACACAACCTGTTTTAAACAAAGAATTTCGAAATAAATGAAATGTCCCCACAAATTACAGTACAATAATGCGGAGTTAAAATCATGTATCAAAACTTTACAAAATTAAGAAATTGAATATATTTATAAAAGTAATATAATAAAATATATATATATCATTGTAAAATTGTTGCACTCATTAACAAAGTAATTTCAATATAATAATTAATATAATAATTAATTTAATATATAACACCAATTAAAACCACAATATGTTTATTATAAAAATGAATGAAAATATAGAAATATTTCAAATGACCCATTTTCACTTATCATAACCTCAATTAATTTTGGATCACCGCTGTGATGTTACAAATAATATGTACTAAATTAGAATGCCAATTTACCTTCACTA
Source organism: Trachelipus rathkii (assembly GCA_015478945.1). NCBI lineage: Eukaryota > Metazoa > Arthropoda > Malacostraca > Isopoda > Trachelipodidae > Trachelipus > Trachelipus rathkii. The sequence continues at coordinate 11,057 of JABUQX010023340.1, read as the reverse complement.
AATTTCAAGTAGAATCTTATGGAGCCATGGAAAACGATTTATGCACCCGCATAAATAAATATACTGCCTGTTTTTATATTTAAAAAAGGAAAAATATACATTAAATAAAAGTATGTGAAATGGTAAAAAGAATGCATGCACAAACTATATATATATATATATATATATATATATATATATATATATATATATATATATATATAGTATGTATATACACAAATGTTTTATATATATACACAAGGGTTGGGTAGGTAAAAGTAACTTTGGGAGAATATATTTTTTTTCTTGCTTCAAGCAAAAGACGCACTCTACTTTCACTCTATCCTTTCGTATCCTTTTATAAGAACAAACGCTTGGCTTGGCTTTAGCAAGACGAATGAAGTAGCTTCACTAAGATTTTGTGAGCCAACCTCGATCCTTTCCTATCGTGAGGGAATGGAAAATGCAAGGGGGAGTTTTGTTTTGCAAAGTTAGCACGATCTATTTAGTCAAAGAACGTTCGAGAATGAAATTGTTTTGGTTTTGTACGAAGCTAACAAAACAAGGTTATCGTCTTGTGAGAGAATTTTAAGTCTTAGTGGAAGAGTCTTTTAAGGCATATATGCATTGTGTATGCAGTTTCTAAGCGAAGTTTGTTTGTTCGAATAAAAATGTTTTCTTGTATGATTCAGAATTGAAATCGTGGGAGCGAGTAGAGGAATGTGGTCTGTTGAACTTTGTAGTTGAGTGATTTCGTTTTACTATAAACAACTTACTTTGCGGCTAACCCTTTCGGGAATGTTGCACCCTCGTTCAAAAAATACTTCGATTCTCGTGTAATCCACGCAACAACGTAACTATGCCCCGATATATATAATGACCTTACGTTTATTAATTGGAATAGGTAGTCGCCATTACAATAAATGTTGGGTATGGCATACCTATATCATATTAAGTCTGGGCATCGTTCATTGTTCTGTCATACTTCTGTCAAGTTGCGAAGTAGAATTTTTACATAACAATCAAAAGCAAACACCACCTCACCCCAGCTGAGTTTTCAACTTAACGAAAAATTAACCCCTAGGAAGAGATACCCCCACTCTAAATAAAGACTCCCTTACACAAATCCAAACATCCCAGAACATTGAATACCACACACTATTAGACTATATTATTAATTCACTCTTACCACCGTTATATTATTAATATCCAACCAGACCTCATAATTTATTCACTCTTAACTCACATCCCACGATTTATACAATATAATTCCTGAATATTCTAAATACAGAATAACCTTTTATTTATGTCTCACGTAAAACTCAAAAACAAATACTTAATCGGCTTAGAAACTTATGGCAAATCCATACTAATATGCATATATTATTTAAGTACTTTACTTTCAATACTAACGTATCATAATATATATCTCTCACAGACATTATAACCTTGTTTTATTGTTAGTATTTCGAGTATATTAACAATAAAATAATATAACTTATTTACATATTTCTAACTACGTTATACTGTTTACTAAATTAATTAGGTGCTCATTATATATTATATGCTCAAAAACAAACTTCATACCTTGCATTTCACTAATCCTCATCGATATATAGAAAGTATAGTATATAATCTAGAGTGGCTATACTAACTAAAAATCTCTTATTAGTGCAGCTTCATATATATATTATCTAATCGTCTTATTAGTTAATATAGTATACTACAATAATGACCAGCGTTTTGATATTTTTTATAAAGGATACGAAAAGGAGATATATGAGTAGAAATATAGTTCAGTATTGACGATATCTTATTATTGTGACTTATTGTAAATAGCTACAAAATAAAATATATTATCAATATTCCCAAAAGTATATTTCTTTTAACCTATCTAGGTACCCAATATATCACTTTTGTTGTACTATAAATATAAAAATAACATATGTGTATGTACATATGTATTTGAATTAATATTTATATTAATATATATATATATATATTATATATTATTAATATTAATATATATATATTATATATATATATTATATATTCTATATATAGTGTTATATTGTGCATTGGTCATATTTTACTTTTTATTTTAACTCAATATATCAAAAATTACTTATTAATTTTATAATAATATGTAATCACTTTATCCTTTTGCACATACATACTAAACAAGCAAGGAGGCCCCAGATATACATTAGTGAGGTGGGTATTAATATTATCTCAAGTGGTAAGCTCGTCTCGAGCAATAAAGAACGAATTCAGACCTCTCTAACTCCGCAGCAAGAAGTGCAGTTTCACATTCTCATCAGCACTTACTTGCTTTGTGTTAGGCTCGAAAAGGGCTGAGACCTTGGCCTCACTTAAGTCACTATTATTTGTCAACATGCGCCGCGTTTGGATTTGGCTGTGTGCTAATAACCACTTTTACTATCATGGAGTCTCGTATGTGTTAATAATAAATGTAAATTATTATAAAAATAGCACTAAAAATAGAGGAGTATTATTAATATTTTTATCCATTATTTATACTTATATTATATTATAACATCATATTTATATTTATACTTATAAATATAAATGTTTGATATTATTATTATCAATTTTGGTGTATATATATTTCTATTATATATTATTCTATATATATTTATTTAATTTAATATTGAAATTCTGTTATTAGTAGATGCTAAACTATAATTAATTAACAATGATATATATAATTATTATTTTAATTAATATTCACTTTTATAATATATTATTTACAATTAATTTCTTAATTTTGATATTAAATGATCATTTGAAATAACAAGTAGAAATATATATACTCCTAGCATAATTATTTAGTACTAGTATAATTTGTATTATCGGGGACATATTATTCATTATATATTATCGAATAAATATTACTCTTTATAGGTTACAAACAAGGTTTGTTAGTATGGTTTTTATGGGATCCATGTTATTGGGTCGAAAATATATTATTTGTTTGTTGGGTTATTGTGAGTGGTAGTAGTGAGGAGGGGAACATATTTGTTACCGAGTTCATATTAAATCTAGCTTATATTCATCATATAATAAATATACGAAGTAAAAAGTGGACAAGACTTATTATATTCATTTAACTACTAGGATAAATCGACGTTAGCAACAAATAGATTAAGAAGACGTTGTCAAACTCGGATAAGTAAAGTTACTTTTCATTCATATAAACGACCACTCAATATTATACCCTTAAACAATCTAGCTTTAACATACTTGTGCGTAATTTCTTGCTTCGTTTACTATTGGAATAGAAGGAATTCGTGAGAACAACACTTTTACAATTAACAATTCTCCAGATATTGAATATAACAGCTTAGTCTTATAAACAAAATAATTACACTTATTAACAATAACAAACATATCAAAAACTATTTCATCTAAGTGAATACATACTTATGGACAACAAGTGTATCAAAAACGCTAAGTTAACGACTCCTTTCATTAATAGCTCAATATATAAACCACTATTTTTTATCATCCTTAATTTATTTTCTTTAAATAGGTAGTGATAATGTATTTTTCCACTCTCAGCTTGAATTAACTAGCTACTATATCTGGTTTACTGATGGAAGTACATGTTACTCTTCTCATCCATTATTTAACTTTACTCAGTATTATACTCTAATATAGCAGATTAACCAGCGTGATTGGATAATAGTGGTATCTCTCACCATCATTATTATACTAGCTATCATTATATCTAATTAGATGACAAAGCTTCCTACCAAAGACGTGCGAGAAAGATTGGTCGTCAACACATACGATAGGCGTTCAAAAGTGACCCTTGACGGCCGCCAGTGGCCTACAGAACATAGCGGAAAGCCAACCTACAGCGGGATATCTACCCTACCACGCCCGGACATATTCATCAGATCCCATAACCTTCCAAAACCCGTCTTTTCTTTCTCCAGCCTCCTGCCAAACTCGACATTTTTCTCCCTCCCCTTTCTAGCAGGCATTCCTTTACTGACTCAATCCACTTTTTTTCCTTCGGTCTCTCAGTTTACGTCGATCCCAGCACAACCTCAAAAATATACATCAACTTACCCACCGATTATCATCCATCCTTTCCGCATGACCAACCATCTCAACGTACTTTTCATTTATTCTCTCATTTACCACCTTTCTTCACACCACACAACCTCTCTGATACGTCATTCCTCATTTTACGCAATTCTCTGATAACCTAACACGCACCTAAGGTTGTCCCGATCGAGACATTGTAACTTTAGTATATACTTTCTTATTCCCAGAGCCATAGTCTCATCTACTATAACAGTTACCACAGGTAAAGTAATTAATTTACCCTCATTGTAAAATCCTAGCGCAACTCAAGACTTAGTTTCCTTTACATCCACCAAAGATTTTAATTGCACTCAGTCTACCTTCCTGCCATTCGCAACTTTTCTAATAGTAATTGCTTCGCATCGATCCAGATACCCTTTTCATTCTACCATACATCCTAATATTTAATACTTGAGAACTTGTTTCCATCTGCGCTCTATTCCATGCTAATATAATCTTAATACCTGGACTGTCTCACTCACAACCATAACCTTTGACTCTTATCTACGTTTACTTTCAAACATCTCCTTTTACACACCCTACCAAATCTACCTACCAATCCCCTCAAACTCTCTTCAGATTCGCCACACAGAACCAAATCATCTGCATATAATAGGTCGGGCAACTTCCACTCTCTTTCATTCTCCATCATTTTAACACCATCCCCTGCCATCTCCCCTCTAATTCTTTCATAACCCATCCATATACAAATTGAATAACCAAGAAGACATAACACATCCCTGCCTCACTCCGCTATTAATATTAAACCAATCACTTTCAACTCCATTTATTCTTACACACGATTCACTATCGTTGTACATACTTTTGATCCATTCAGAAGCCTACCACTAACACCATATATCAATAACACCTGTCATAGAGATTCCCTATTAATCCTATCATTCGCCTGTTGCAAATCCTTAAAACCTAAATACAATTTATTCTTCTTCTCTCTCATTTTCTCAATCATTTGTTTCAATGTAAAGACTTGATCCACACATTCTCTACCACTTCTAAACGCACCTTGTTCTTCACCAATCAGTCCTTCAGTCACTCGACGCACTCTTTCCACCAAAATACCAGTATATATCTTCCTTACAACACTCAATAAACTAATTCCCCTATAAATCCTACAGTTACCCTTATCCCCCTTACCCTTATATAAGGGTACTATTACTGCTCTCCTCCAATCCTTCTGAATTATACACTCAATAAATGCTTTATTACACAATTTCCAAATCCAATTAGTCACCATCCCGCCTCCGTTCTTGGTCATTTCGCCAGTAATTTTATCTATACCTGCAGATTTACCATTCTTCAACTTTCTCACTATACCCATTACTTCCTCCTTACTAATGCCCTAATCCCCAAAATACCTATTCCTTTTTACACCATCAAGCCCACACACATTTACTATCACCTCTTAATTACTGTCAATGTTATGCAGATTTTCGAAGTGTTCCCTAAACACTCTCCTCACATCCATTTCATCAGTTACGAAAGCACTATCCCTATTCATTATTTATTCTAAGCACATTCCCCTTATTCTCATTCTTAACCTTTCGCGCTTCCTTCCAGAAGAGCTTCCTTTCTTTTCTAAATTCCCATTCATCCTCCTTCCAAACTGTTCATTGATCTCTTGTTTTTCCTCCTACGTATGCATTTTTTAGTATTCCTTTTTTACTCCTTATGTAATTCCAAACATCTTTCTTTTGAAACCACATCATTGGCTTTTAGTACATTCAACTACGGTTCTTTTTTACTTTTAACCGCTTACATCACCTCTTCATTCCATCACTCATTGTTAACATTCTTTCTTCCTACTTTAGAACCTCCACATACTTTTTTTTGCACTACTAGTAACCGCTTCCTTCATTTGCTTCCAGATTTGTTCAGTTTCAACTTGTTCACACAACTAATTTACTTACTTGCAATCGCTCTTAGATACTTATCCTTATTAAC
>JABUQX010023340.1:0-2500 GCA_015478945.1 Trachelipus rathkii | reverse complement strand
ATCAAACACAAAAAATATTTTTCCCTTTTGGGATGATGTCTTCAAAATAACGCTGTTTATTGACAAGGAGGAAACCTATACAAATTAGTTTTAATAGTAGCTTGTTCCTAAAATAATTTTTACATGTAAAAATGATCAAGAAAACAATAACTTGAAAAGCACCTAAATTAAGAAACATTCCGATGGTATTCGAACCAGTTTCGAGTATAATTTGTAAAATATTGTTCCTGTGTTATCTAACTGAAGGAAATCATACTTTTTGAGTGGAGATTTTGTATGGAACGGCTTAAGGCCGTAGCCAGGGGGGGTTATAGGGTTGGGGGGTTGAGGATGTCTAAACTTCCCAAAATTATTTAAACTATCAAAATTTTTTGATGTCTTGAGCCTCTTAATTATTATTTATAAGAATACTATAAATAATAATCAATGCAATTTAGGAGTATTTATTAATAGAAATGAAAAAAAACTATTTTTGTGGTTCGTGAAGATTTCTAAAGGTTATGTGACTGTTTAAAGATCTAAATGAGAGTCTCTAGCGGAATCATTGCTGCGAAGGTTGAAACAAAATGGGATATCTAATTGAACCAGAATGTGATGATGCATCAACTATGAAGAAAAGTTTTAGAAGTGTTTAATTCGTCTTAAATATTCATCAGCATTGCATGTCCATTGCTGTTCACATTCATTTGGAATACATTACATTAGAAACTTATTGGCGCAGTGAAAGCAACTTGGAACTATTTTTAGGTAACCAAAGAACAGACAATTATTTCAATTGAAAAGAAGGGGGAAAGATTTTACCCGAGACAAAATAGACGAAACTAACACTAAATGCGAAAGAAGGTTGGTCGAAAGTAACGATGGATTGTTGCGATTTAGAGAAAATTTTCAGGCAATCGTCAAAGCATTGGAGAAGTTTGAAAAGGATCAAGCTATTGAACCTTCTTCAGAAACCTCAAATTTTTTTGAAATCTGTTATCACGAGCGAATTTGTTATACCGTAAAGGCGGTAATAATCGACCACTTAAGCATTTAGTCTTACGTTGGGCATCATTATATAATCCCTGTATGAGGTACTGTTGCCGACTAAAGACCAAACTCTTTTATAGTAATAAAATATAACAAATTAACACCCGCACATTTCGTTTCTATTGCAAATAAGAAGAAATCGTGTCCCAAAAATCGATCTCGGTTTTCGACAATAATCGACCACTAAAATGTAATTGTCGACCAGTTCAGAGTCAAAAATCGACCACAAACTATTCTTATATAAGGCGTTTTCGTTTTAGTAATTTGTGCTTACGAATTGTAAGAGATGCTTGGTTTGCGTTCGTTTTTGTCAAATTTAGCAAACAAAATCGAAAAGAAAGCTAAGTTAGGTAAGGTTGATATTTATATAATTTAGGACGTGATTAAGAAAAATGTAAACAAAATAAATGACAGGTTGAATTCATTATATATATATATAATATCATATATACTTATATATATATTATATATATATCTATATATATTATATAATATAAAATATATATAATTATATATATTATTTTTTTGTATAAATATAAATTTATTTATATATATATTATATATACTATTATATATATAATATATATATATATATAATATTATATATATAATATATATATATATATTATATATATATATATTGAAAAGGGATGGAACGGAAAAAATCAATTGATATAATTCGACTGATTTTTTTCACCTTGATTATTGGCTCCAAAATCATGATTTTTTGATTTTTTTTGATTTTTTTCTTTTTATATATATTTTTTATTTTTTTGTATATTTAAGTGATTTAATTTCAATAGAATAAAAAAATTAAATCTATTATAGCAAGGCTACTCTGCTTCCAATTCCCTACCCTATTGTCATTTGTCAATCAAAGGATCATGTTAAACAGGTTTTTCTTTTATTTCTGTCATAACTTTACAAATATTACAATTTTTACAATTACATAAATAATCCTAACAAGTCCGTCACATCTTTATGACATTGCTGTTTTCTTGTGTCCATAGACTTATAGGCTCTATTTTAAGACTTTGATTTACATAGATTGAAAAAATCACTTCAGAAATATACTATATCGAACTTAAAAAAAATTTGATAAAAATTTCATTTCGGTGGACGTCACGAAATCTGAAAAAATCTTTCCTAGAAAAAATCAAAAAAGTCCCCAACCCTGATATTATATATATATATATTATATATATATATATATATTATATATATATTATATATAGTATAATATATATATATATATATATATATTATATATTATATATATATATATATATATATATATATATATATATATATATATATATTATATATATAATATATATATATATATATATATATATATATATATATATATATATATATATATATATATATATTAGTATAATATATATGGGATTTGGTTAGCACAATGTTATAAATTTGAGGGGGTATTTTGGGGGTTAAAGAGCTCGTATCC
>JABUQX010023339.1:15000-39583 GCA_015478945.1 Trachelipus rathkii | reverse complement strand
AATTTCCGACAATAGATTTTGGTATTTGAATTGTCGATCATAAAATACCTTCCACCTTTCAGCTTAGTCGGCACAATTCGATAACTGTTATTGTTACGTGTATAAATAAATTCTTAGAGATACCTACGTATACGCACACAGGTTCTTACACACTTAAACATAGTGTGAAAACACAATTGAAGGCTTAAACATATGCTGGAAATAATTTTTCTGGGAATTTGGATTTTTTTTGAAGAAAAACGATAATGAAATTCTTTATAACAAATAGAGGAAATAATTAATGGTGTTGATTATAATTTAGAAATGGAGGGTTTAAATTGCAAAAGAGAGACTAATAGCGACGAGGATATTCCCGAATCGCCAGATGTTGGTAACTTTTTGAATATTTCCTATCCTTGATAGCCGAGTATGGGATAGTAATGCCTTTGTATAATTTAGATTAAACAGAATCGATTCCTATCCATATCCAAAAATTTTGAAATGCTGATCATCTAATTTGAGTCTACCTCAGTTACGCTACCCATTAGGATAGATGATGGAGTGTATAAAATTAAAAGATAAGGAGGGAGCCTTAATCGCTCGTTGATGGGACTAGCAAGTCCATTCCTTCTTCAAACATCTAAACATCTTTCTTCTTCTCTCATAGAACCGCATGGTAATGCGATCGTTGCTTTGTCTCTTGCCTTGGGGCGCCATCAGCCTAGAAGACAATGCAGTTAATCGTCGGGTGGTGCTGGAAATTTCTCAGTTTAAAAAACGCATACGAGCTCAACTTCCTGCCTTTCATTCAGGTTTTAGAAAGCGTGTGTCAGGCGCAGCTCTCCGTTCAACGAGCTGAAGTATGCTTTACATAGTCCATAATATACGAGAAAGTCAAGGATAAGCTGATCAAGCTTTCCGTGATCTTCCTACTTGACAAATCGTTCTTGCAGTTTTGTGCATACAAATCGACTTTTTTTTATCCTCAATCTATGAATTCTGGATAAAAGATCCATTCAGTTGATAAGATTTTAATGTCTCTGTCATAGTTGTTTATTTCTTGCTCAAAGAAAGGTTGCAATCCTCTTCGGCTCTATAGCTTTTCCTGCAAATGGATTATTCCGAATTTCAACTCGAACCGTAAAGACCGATTCCTGGGCATTTTCGCTTCCTCCTCCTTCCTTCAACTTTTTCATATGAAAAAGTGTTATACCGAATGTTGCTTTGCCTGGGTCGAGTGACAATGTGACTCATGGTGGCATTGTGCTTTCCAAACTCGAATGTCGATAGAAGGGATATCGAAGGACGGGTGGCCGAGATGGTGGCGTCATTGCCTCGCCTAAGTATTTGAAGCAGGGCAGGTAGATCGGGAGTAGCGTGCTCTGTCGTCTTGGACCCCTCGTTCTAATTTATCAACTCTCCTGTCAATGACTTTATGATCTCAATACGTAGCAACTTCTCTCTCTCCGTGCTTAGTGTTCTGCAATCTCTGCAAACGGATGTCAAACCTATTCCCTACATTATCAGGAGAGAAAGCTCGCTCTGTTCTCACTTTAAAACAATACTCCGCACGTTCTCCAAGCAGATAATATCCTCTCTTCATCTTTTCTATGCCTCGTATATGGCTAAGATCTTTGAAACCCTTTTCAACTTCTATTTCTTAAACTTTATCCTAATAAAACTCATTTCCTTTCTTTTTCCGATAGCAAGTCGGCTAATTTGCACTATCCGTTCTAGCGTGACTTCGTAATACTTCTTCTCCGACGGAATCTTTTTTTATGATCATCTTTTCTGTCTATCTAACTGTATTCTTACTAGGGACATAAAGACAACGTATCACTCTTATTAACTTCGAGCGATATGGGGCTGTTCACAGCTAGTCACTGTTTCTTCCCCAGTGTTCTGTCTTATCTCCTGTGGCGCAGCTTGACAAATCTAAAGCATGTGACGCGGAAGCTTTCTAGGCAACGTCTGTCATTTTTTTTTCACCACACTTTTTTCTAATAGGAAAATTCATGTCTCCAAACTACCCCTACCTGTAAGTGGATACCTTCTTTTCCTTGCGTTTTCCATTTATGTCTAGCTTTTTCTATTCTAAATCTTCCCAAGAAACAATTGGCTTGATTCTTGATGAGCGAACTTCATTTTATCTGGCAAATACGGGAGTCTAGTATCCTCCGTCGTTACTTGTAACCTCTATTACTCCATTCTACTTTTCCTCTCTTTCCTTTACTTCCACTCAATAATCTTTCTCTTTTGTGTTCTCTCCGACTCTGTAAGATCTCCTCACCAAAGCCCATACTCGTATCAATCACAAATAGACTCAGAAACTCCTTCATTCTTTGGCAAGATATCATTTCAGTTCTTTGCTTCGCTTCCTTGTTTTACTTCTAGAATTTTGAGCCTCTCAGACTACTCTAAATCGCTTTCTCAATTCTTTACTCTCGCTGGATTCTATGTAAGAGTCTCAAATTTACAATAATTTCTAGGCAAATATAGATTTTCATATTCTTTAAACTTTAAAAAATCAGCACGTGGTTACTTCGGATTCTCAACCTAGGTCAAACCTTTTCCTTATTTACATTACGCTTCAAGCCGCCATCTTAGGTTTTGATCCAATATCATCAAGTTTTTTTCGAAGCCATTTTGAATATAAAAATGATTTAAAAATAAAATGATTCCTAACTTTTAAATAATATGAACTTTTAAAATTATCATTAACAATTTATATACGCCTTCATTTAGAAATAATATCATGCCAAATAAAATTTATTTCCAATTTCGTCTTACCCACAAATTCATCATTGGACCTTTGGTTAATAGACTTGTGGTCTTTGAGAATTTTTTTTTTTCTCTTCTCTTCTCGTTCTCATCCAGCCTTTCTACTCACTGTTGTCTTATTTTCGCTCCTCTGTATTGATACGGCTTCATATCTGCGAGAGCTCGTGTCTCCACCTCAGGCATTTGGAGACCTTCTCTCATTTAACCTTGTGCGAAAAGTGGTAATTCCCTCTCCGATTATGGGTGGTCGAAGTTCAAACGCGTGCTAAAAGACCTTTTTGTAAACTGTCACTGTTTTTTCGATGCTTTTCTATTACTCTATTCCATTAGGCACCCACCTAGATCTGTGCATCTTAGTTCAATTCGTGGTTGAACTTTATACATATTTGGTCGCTGACCAATCCCACCCTCGATTATCGGACAGCTCTCTGCGAGAGCAACAACTTAAGAGAATCTTGTTTTTTATATGCCGTCATGGTGTCTTGTACGTGATAATGGTAACTCGTAGGCTAGTTCCCTGTGTGCTTCATCTTTTCCGCCACTCTGCTGTTTCTCGGAATTCTCTGTCCATCTTCTGGACCGTTGAAGTTTAATCTCTCCCATCACATTAATCAAAAGAGCCTGCGTTAGTCTGGTAGTCTCAATCTGTAACGTAATCCTCTGTGCCTGAGTAGGGTTGAACTTTTTTGACTTCACTGTTACATAACCCTCCCTCTCTGATGAGTCAGTGCTCGATATGACCTTAAAACTGTATGTTATGTCAAGACAGAGGGCCAACCAGACACTTTAAGTTGAACAACTATCAGTAAAAAATATTTGGCCTTATGAAACCACATATGTGACAAATAAACTAAAACCCCTACTCACCCATTCCAAAACATCATTCAGATGCGTATCCCAGAAACAATCTCCACTCTTCAACCATTATCCTCTCTATTCACCGATGAGCCATGATTGTGGTCGGCGGAAACTCACTGATTACTGTAAAGATATTCAAAAAACTAAAATTAACCTTTTGTAGCATTTATTTATTTTTAATCCACAAAACACACATCAAAATCTACAATAGCCCTCTACACAACCAAATTACATCTTATCAGATTATGTCCATATTGCTTTTCTAGCCCCCCATCTCATTCCTCTTGTCTATCATACCTAACACATAAACACATTTTCTACACACACTATCGATTTTTCAAACTATTTTCCGTAATAGCCATATCTTTGTATATAATCTTAGTCAAACCATGCAGCCAATAGTCAAGATTATTGCCCTTATTCTAAAAAACATCCATGGGATATATCTCTTCTTTTACCTATTATCTATGTCTCAAATCAATTCAAATCTATATTTCTGTGCTCGGACATTTCCACATGTATCATTACATTCTATTTCAAATTTTTTTTCGCCAAAGATTAAACGCCGACGTTGGACGGCGGAGCACGACCTTCTCTGAGCGCATTGCATTAGCATTGCCTCAAAATAATGCATAGTCGACGTATCGGTCCTCAGCACACGTCCTCACACCCTTTTACAACCATCAACTGATTTTGGCCTTTTGCGACGAACCCACGCAGGACATGACGAGACGCTAGCCAAGTTGTTTGCTCCATTCTTATCCTAGACCACATTAGGAGATAAGAAAAGGAGTAGGAGGCATGTTAGAGCGTGGTTTCTTAGAAGAGGGGGTGATGAGTTTAAGGATTGGTAGCATGACGATAGAGTGGGAGAAAAGAGGGTGAATTGAGGCTGCTGATTAATGGTGGGCTCGTGCCGCGTACGTAGTTGGGGAGAGAGACAGATGTTATTAACGCCACAGGACAGGGAACGGCGCGCAATATCATAGAGTCTCCAACTTCTGGGAATAAGTATAGTCAGAACAAACCGAAATATCAACTAATACGGCAGAGAGGAAATTATCTAGAGCAGCAATGAGTAAGTAGTACGAATAGTGGATAGGAGGATAGTATTGATGACCTCAGATAGAGGTATGATAGAGGAAGTTGATATATCATTATACTGGAGACCAACAGAACTCTTTAGATGACACCGAATTACATGAAAGAGATTATACTAGTTAGCAAGTATTATAATCACCCAAAAAAGAAAAGAAAAAAAAAAAAAGCAAACCAGTAAAAGAGGAACGTGTACTTTGTTCGATTGACTTCCTTTTTTGAAAATCTATCTTCTTCTCTCTGCCAACGTTATTTATTTGCTTGCTTTCCGCTCCGCGCCCACTCTTCATCCACTTTAAAGTCTTATCATCTGAGTAATGTTCCTAGTCCTTCAGGCCCGTGTTTCGTATTTGTATATCTCTACTCCATTTATCCTTCACTCTCCTTATCAACGCTATCTACACCGTTTTCGTATCTTAGCAATTACTGATTCATTTTTCGTACCCATCAGCGAATTCAAATTTTAATCGTCCACGTATATAATATTATTGATTTTATATTTAATATTATTTCTTAATAAAGTTTTTGTTTGCAATTAATCGAAAATACACAGACCTTTGAAAATATTTGCTCTGATTGGGATACTTTCTTGAAGATTGTATCATGAACGATTTGAATGAAAGAAGGAACATATTGACACGATTTTGCGAGAAAACTGAACTCTTGATTATTCGTATTCAATCGCGTATTTTCATGAGCACCATCAAACAATTTATACTAATATCTAAAATAACTTAAATAAAAATTATTAATTCATATCTCTTTAACAAATCCATGTCTCAGTCCAAATAATTCTTGTCTATACGCTGATTTCCAAATATGTAATTGTTTTCTTGTAAGTATCGTGTTCTCGAGATTTTGGCGTTACTTATAGGTAAATTTGGCCGAGTTTGTTACTATTAACATAATTATTGCCTAATCAACTATATACCTTTCTTATTACACTACCCCATGACACATTTCTCACTTATACAATACCTTCTACCTACTTTTCTCTTTATTTATTACTATTTATTTATATAAATAACAGGGTGAAAAATATTATATTAAACACTCTAAAAAAAAAAACAATAAAATAATGCTATACACGACTTTGAAGAAACTTAAATAGTTTAGCCAAATACTATTTACCCCAAATAGTTTATAACACCACTTAATATGATCTTTAAATTCTCAAGTGATATGATACATACCTATAATCATCTAGACATTTATCATGAATGAACTCTTTAGGATTTCACACCTTTATTTCAAATACGCTATAGTCAACTTATTATCTCTTCAGTCTTAGAGATTGTGCAGGATAACAAACTTTTCTTTGCAATTTCTTTCAAAAAGAAAAAAAAAAAATTTAAATGGGGAAATTCTTTGAACTATTCTTTTTCCATGTGAGACATCTTAATATTCTGAAAATATATCTAAACAATTTAGTCCTTTTATTCTACCAAAAAAAGCTTGTTCGCCCAATTGCATAACGGTTTCGTGTCATATTTGGAAAATTTGTTGAGATTCACATTGTTTCAAATCCTACTCAGTCGCTCTGCGTTATCCCACCGAATACCACAGTTTTTTTCCCTCCCACTTGTGACCGCTCTCATATATATTCATATACTCTCTTCTATTTATCATCTTCTTATCTTCCTCCTAATTTATATCTATCTTATCTTCTTTTAACTTCTCTATACTTATACTGGACCTATTATATATATATCATATTATTATACTTAATCTATTAATATTTGTCAAACTTATGTATATGTATAATCTTATTATACATACTATAATATATACTCTTAATAGACTACTATATCATACTTTATTCATATCTTACTCCTTACTTACGTTATATTATATATCTTCCGATATCTTAGTAATATACTATATATAGTTATATAATATCTACTTATAATACTTTATACTATTATATATCATGACAAAGTTAACTTCTAACGCGCCACACGTGACTCACTCGGTAGCTTCGATTCTCAATAAAAAATGTTTTTTCTTACATTAGCATCTCTGACTACATAAATATCAAGATGTTTAGGGTTTAGATAATGAATTTTTTTTTTTCTTTAATCTTTAATTTTATTCTACCTCCTCTCTCTAGTGCGAAGTTCTCGTCTTAGGTTTACTGGTAGCTCCAGGTTCTCAGGTGCAGGTCTAAAACCAATTCATTTCGATCCTAAACCATCATCTACTTCTGTTCCTAACACTGATAGAGGCTTAAAAACTCTGTAAAATTTTTTTTTCGATTCCGAGCTTCCCTTCTAGCTGGGCCCCTACTAGTAACTGTCTAAACACTCATTATTATGACTATATCATTCATCATATACCCTATTCATTTACTTTATTATACTCTCTTCTTACTCTCTCTCTCTTATATTATATAGTATTATCATATACAACTACTCATTTATCATACTCACTGTATACATCATATATCTATATATACTATATGTATTCATACTAAGTATATAAATGTATATCCCACATATTACTATTATACTACTATAAATATACTATACTATATCTATCATTCTACTGTATCGTCCGTTTCAGCGTCTGTTATACTACGCTCTCCGTTTCTATACTGCCTATTTCCACAAAACTCTATAATCTTGTACGAGTCTAATAACAACGCGAAAGAACATCTGCTTCGTGAATCTCTGGTCCCAATACTACTTGCACCTGCTCTACTGCATACTACATAAAAAAAACATAACAATACATAACATAAACTAAAAATAAATCTCTCCAAATACTACTCAATTCATGCCTCTCTACTCAGCTCTTCGATCATACGTTCGTAATACCTACTTTCGTAACTCCTTCGTGTATAATTTCACATACGATCAAATTCTATAATAAAAAAATTCAAAAAAACAAAAAGTTCATTTGTTAATAATTATTAGTAAATGATGATTAGAGCCCTTTTCCATTTCGACATCCTCTTCATCTCGTTTCTCGTCATAAAATAAATAGACTTCTATTAAACTTTTTTGTTTCATTTTTTTTTACTTAAGACACCCCTAAGCTGCGTATACCGCACCGATGCATGGAGTCGGGCCTCTCTCGGCCTTCCGGTCGGAACCTACCGGGGTTGTCACTATATCCCTCCCCCCCCCCTCCCGGGGAGGTCTCCGAACCCCCGCTCTTGTATTTGGGTGTCACGGGGTCACAGGGTTTCCTCCGCCCCTCCCTCACGGGGTATGGAAAACGGTCCCCCCCTATGTTTCCCCGTCGGCTCGACCCCCAACATTGCCGTGAAGAACAGTTTTAAAGCAAAAGATTTAATAAAAGTCTATTTATTTTTCAACGATAAACCCCAATAAAAGTCTCTCAAATATCCTTCTAATTCATGAATCTGACTATAATTATTAACAATTAACAAGTGTTTACCTTTTTTTATTTTTTTCTACATTTTCTATGATATGATGATAATATTTACCAGATTCCAAAATCGTATTCTTTTCGCTTAGTATTTAGTTTTTGAGATCAAATTTTTTTTTTTTTTGTTTTTCTTTTTTTTTTTTCTAGTTTTGCAGGGCATTCATTATCTTGGACCAGGTCTTTCTAGCCATCTTCGTTTTTTCGCTGTGCCTTTGTTTGTTGCAATTTAATAGTGTCTATCAGATACATTTCTACTGCACCGTCTCACTGTAACCAACGGCGTTGTGCCTATCTCTCAGTCAGTGATCTCTATTCATCTCTCTTCTCTCTCTCTCTTCTCTCTCTCTCTCATCTCTTTATCCTACTGTTATCATCTCTCAGATTACTCTATGATTATAATCATGAATAACAGATAGTCTCTCTCTACTTCTTATCTCTCATCTTACACTTCTTTCATCTCTCTACTGTTACTCCGATCTTACTCACTCTACATCATACTGCTCTCTCTCTCTCATCTTCTCTTTCCTAAGTTTCTCTATCTTATCTTATCTTCATGACTAACTACTCTCTCTGTTCTGGATTATTCTTGCGTGCGTGCGTGCTGTTCTCATCACATCCTACTCAACTCCTATTTCCTCTCCGATCCCTCTACATCTTCATCAATCCTTCTACACTACATCTTCATGCTCCTATCACGTCTCTCAAAGTCGTACAATTATCAATAATGTTGAGAATCCCTGGTAAAATCTTATTATTTGCTAGTAAACTGTTTAAAAAAACATAAACGACACAATCATATCATTAAAAAATTTAGACAATTAGCTAATTATACAACGAAAAGGAAGACTAATTTGTGAGAAGTCCTAGGTAATATATAATAATTATTAGTTTAGGAAATAATATAGTATAAAAAAAAAATAAATTTAAAATAAAATAATAAATTAATATATATTATTGAGCTATTTTGTTTTTTAAGTGACAGGTATGTTTTAAGTAGTAATTATTTAATATATTTATAATATATATACTATTATTTACTATACTGACATATTTTTCGATAGCCAAAATCGTATAGGTACATATATATGATTATTAATATTATTATATTATATAAATATTTAATAGTTATATCTTATTATATATATAATATATTTTAGATAATCATTAATATATATTATATAATTATAGTATTATAATACATTATAATAATACCATAATCATAATATAATAGAAATTTATTATACTATATATATTATATATTATTTGATATATATATATATATTATTAATTATATTATACTATAGTATAATATATCCAATTGTAATATAACTAATTATTATTATATCATAATTATTATATTAATTATATTTAATATATTAAGAATTAATATATTATATTAATTAATATGAGTAAAGACTCTTAGATATAATATATTCTGTAGATATATTATTCAGTTATGGTGCGAGCGCGACCGGGAACTACTAGTGAGTAGGGTCGGGACTTACTGGTGTTACCATATATATATATAAATAGGGGGATATACTATATATATTAATATATATACTATCGTTATTGTTCACACGTTACTACCCGTGTTAAGGGGTATAATAGTGACTACGGAGGACCCCTCAGCTCGTACACTACCAATAATTAATAACCAAAAGCTCATAGGGGGTCGGTAGACTACCTTAGCCCGGTGTAGGGGTGAGTAATAAACTTGAGCTTATCCATACGCCCCGTGTAGTACCCCTGAGAAGGTAACGTAAGGAGACTCCAAACTCTCTCGGCCGACCGGTAGCGGGTATAACCTCGTGAGTATGGTTATAGCGATGTATTTCGTAAAATAATAAAATAAATAAGCTAAAAAGTGGAAGTAATAAGGCTATTACTTCTATAATGGCTATTTAACCATAAATCATATAAATGATCACTCATTTACATAAGAGCCATAGCTAAGTCCCCATTTTTGCACAGGGAAGTAGACATATCTAAAAAAAGGGTTTGAATATGTAGGTTAATTCACTTAGTCCGTTACACTGTAAACCTTATACGAAAGTTTCTCAGGTGGGTGCACAAGCATGGGCTTTCATAATACGATAAAGAATATATTTTTAACTACAAGCGAGTTCCTAAAAAAACAATTGTATTCGCAATGGAGCTTCCTATCGACCATGGAAGACGTTGTGATCATTCGTTTAACTGAGGAAGATAAGGTTACGAGATAAGATCACGACGAGACTGGTAGCTTATTCTTGACGATGTTTTCTCACTCACACGAGACAAGTCTCTTTATCGACGAGAAGGTTAATCCGTTGCTTAGCTCTCTGCCTGCTACGAGGGGGGTACGAACTTTTTGCTGCTAGGTGATCTAGAGAGGTGTGATGAGGTGAATACGAGATATTTGGGGGGATGATGGTGAGTTCCGCATCCAGTTGCAATGTTCTGACCCGTATTGATTAAGTATCAAGTTCAGATATAGAAAAAGAGAGATAAGTGCGCTTAACTCAACAGTCGCAGAGAGAGTTAAGGAAGGTCCAGAGAGTTAAGGAACAGGATATGGGGACAGTTTATGGTAGTATTCTATATACACTGTTAATGAACTCCGAAATCGCCTATACAAGTAGAAAGGGGATAAGTAGACCGGAAATAAGTTACCTTACAAGATTTGAGAGAGATAAACTAATAGGGTGCATTACCACACAAAGGCTCAGTCGAGTATATAAGAGGCCTTCAGGTCTCTACCGGTGAATATACCCTGCGATATAATCAAAATGTATAGCATGACCTATTAGACATGAAATAATAAAAAAAAATTAAGCTAATGCGAAATAATCATAAAATAATAAATCTAGAAAATTATACTATTCACATAAGGCTTCTATTTAGAGAACATCTTTGTTCCTTGTTATCTATAGGTATGATATATCCGTTACTGAATGTAGTTGGTATTAGGAGATTTATAGTATTTTCGCAAGGACTCATTATTTATTGTAGTTTATTATTATATGCTTCAGATTTATTATTTCACAAAAGAATTTGTTTTTAGTGTTAGACATGCATAGTCTGAGCTAGAGACAATCTCAAAATGCCAGTCTATATTTAATAGGTGTGTGTGGAGTTGAGGCACTTTGTTTGTAGCTGAGGTATAATATTAAAATGCAGGTTGGTTTTTAAAAGGAGATGATTATTTCATCAAGTTTGCTTTGACGTCCACAGCTGCTTAAAATTTCTGCAATCAAGAATTCGACTGAGAGAGGTAAAATTCAGAGTATATTAGATTTGTTTTTGTATTGATATATGTACTGATATGAAGTGAATATCTTTAAACATTTAGAATTAAGAATGCGCTGACTATGTGAACCACCTTTGAGATGTAAGAATGAAAATGTAGTGACAATGTAAACTCTCTGTGAACCACCTTTGGAATATGAGAATGAATACCCACTTACTATGCGACCTCTATGTGAACCACATTTTGGATGTAATAAGGAATATGCACTAACTATGTAACCTTTATGTGAACGAATATCCACTTACTATATGACCTCTATGTGAATAAACTTTTTGTATGTAATAAAGAACATGCACTGACTATGTAACATCTATGAAATCAATTTATGAACAACCAAATAATAAACCACAGATATAGAATCAATTTATGGACCACAGATTAAGAACCAAGTAATGAACCACAGATTTAGAGGCATATAGTGGACCACATTTATGGAATCAATTTATAGACAAACCATATAAAAAAGAACACATATAGAATCAATTTATGGACCACAGATTAAGAACCAAGTAATGAACCACAGATTTAGAGGCAAATAGTGAACCACATTTATGGAATCAATTTATAGACAACCAAATAATAAACCACAGATATAGAATCAATTTATGAACCACAGATTAAGAACCAAGTAATGAACCACAGATTTAGAGGCAAATAGTGAACCACATTTATGGAATCAATTTATGGACAACCAAATAACAAACCACAGATATAGAATCAATTCATGGACTATAGACTAAGAACTATGTAATGAACCACAGATTTATAGGGAAACAGTGAACCACATTTATGGAATCAATTTATGGACAACAAAATTATAAACCACAGATATAGAATCAATTTATGAACCACAGATTAAGAACCAAGAAATGAACCACAGATTTAGAGGCAAATAGAGAACCACATTTATGGAATCAATTTATGGACAACCAAATAATAAACCACAGATATAGAATCAATATATGGACCATAGACTAAGAACTAAGTAATGAACCACAAATTTATGGGGAAACAGTGAACCACATTTATGGCATCAATTTATGGACAACCAAATAATAAACCACAGATGGAATCAATTTATGGACAACCAAATAACAAACCACAGATATAGAATCAATTCATGGACTATAGACTAAGAACTATGTAATGAACCACAGATTTATAGGGAAACAGTGAACCACATTTATGGAATCAATTTATGGACAACAAAATTATAAACCACAGATATAGAATCAATTTATGAACCACAGATTAAGAACCAAGAAATGAACCACAGATTTAGAGGCAAATAGAGAACCACATTTATGGAATCAATTTATGGACAACCAAATAATAAACCACAGATATAGAATCAATCTATGAACCACGGATTAAGAACCAAGTAATGATTAAAAGATTTAGAGGGAAACAGTGAACCACATTTATGGAATCAATTTATAGACAACCAAATAATAAACCACAGATATAGAATCAATTTATGGACTACAGATTAAGAACCAAGTAATGAACCACAGATTTAGAGGCAAATAGTGAACCACATTTATGGTATCAATTTATAGACAACCAAATAATAAAGCACAGATATAGAATCAATTTATGAACCACAGATTAAGAACCAAGTAATGAATCACAGATTTATAAGTCAAATAGTGTACACATTATGGAATCACATTATAGACAACCAAATGAATAAACCTCAGATTATAGAATAATTTATTGGACCCACAGATTAAGACCAAGTAGTAATGAACCCGAGTTTAGAGGGCATGATAGTGAGACGCAAATTTTAGGAAGTACAGATTTATGGAGACAACCACGAATAATGATAACCACAGATATATGAATGCAAATTTATAACACACAGATTACCAAGAAATTGGAAGGAGGCATATGGAGAAAAATGATTCACCTGTTGTCCACAACTCTTTAGGGAAGAACAGACGCCTAGTCTGTTATTTTTCTGTGATTTAAATTATAATTACAAGATTAATTCAAATTAATAACCAGTGCAACGCAATGAATAATAAACTTATTTCTAGAGATTAGGACAGTGGTGAATGTACGTGAGATGATAGAAGAGCGAACGATTACATTCAAGAATGATTTTTTAGACTTACTATTGTTCGTATGAAATACGATATCGTTATTGCTGGATGGGGAAGCAGAAAAAGCTAGCTATAATTATCTATATATATTGCGTAGGGGTATATATATCCTATATATATAATATAATATACGAAATTGAAATAGATGATTTAGTCATGTACTCAGATGATGGCTGTGCAAGTACCTCAGAGCGACGAGTAGGTATCGTGATAGAGGACCGTAAGGGCCGCATGATGAGATAGAATCTGATAGTGACGTCCGATGAACTGACGTCATGAGAGTGCCTTCATCAGTGAGCGTCGTTGATATAAGGGCGCGTTGTTCAGAGGATTGACAGCGGAGGATCAGAGATTATATGTATAGTCGGAGTATTATAGTAGAGTATATAAGAGGGTATATAGCTCGTCGTTAATATCGACCTGTGATGGGTATGAGATGTAGGGAGTATGCGGTCGTTGATGTGTAGCGCGTAGAGCGTATAGGTAAGAGGTTATGATAAGGATGTTAATGGCTGTGATTCGCGATATGATAGGAGTATATAGGGAGGTGGTATAGTAGAGGCGAGGTAGTGCGTAAGAGCGTCCCGAAAGTGGTAGCGACGGGGTAGCGTAGTGAAGTGGTTATGCTATACGTTAGGTGGGGGGGTGGGCTTAGCGAGTAAAAAGCGTAGTGTGCCCGCGTCGGCGCTAAGCTGGAATAGGACACGCGACGTGACGAAAGAAGCTCAAGCATAGACGCATCCACTTGCGTCGCCGAGAGTTGTCGTATGGACCAGCCACGGTAACGAGGTAGCCGGATCTCGAGACCGGTGTCGAAATGTTAGCGCCCGGAACAGTATCCAGGAACATGAGAGAGGGGGCTCAGTGAGTAGGGGTAGAGGGCCTAGGAGCGGGGAGCGACGGTTGCGATGATATCGGGCCGAGTGTATCCGCAAGCCAGGTGATATTAACGGCGCGCGCTTTTTAAAGGGGGAGTTGAAGTCCATCATGCGGCAGTGGTATTAAAAATAGGATAAGAAGTACCTTCCAGACTTACCAGAAGTGTTGCGTGTGAAGAATGAGCATAGGTAGATCAAGCCTGTGGTCAGAGAATGCTGGAGTAGAGAATAAGAAAACCTGAATACTTGGTAAAGAGGGAATTAAAAGGGAGTGGTCATCATGAATTCTGTCTGCGTCAGGGGGAGGAGTTATGCGATGTGAGTGTTTGGCAGAACAGTGTCTGTTATACAGTTATATCAATAATGATGTGTATTGACAGTGTCGAACGAGAAAAAGAGGATTTGGAGATGATATGGATGTTGTGAGAGCTTGGAAGATTAAAAAAGCGGTCTCGGAAAGAAGCGCTTTCGAACTCAATTTCTTTTTCTCAATAAGAAGTATGTGACGTGGTATGAGTCCCTCCGTAGTGGCCCTCAGATTAGTGTGGAGTAAGGGCATACCATTAGGGAGGGAGTAAGCACAGATGAACGGCCACAGACTGAATTGGTTAATACGTGTGAAGGAAATGATTCATACGAGATGACACCTGCTAGGAATCAGTGGTGCTCCAACCTTTAATCATATCTGGCGAGCGGAAACTTATTAAATAATTACTTTAGAGGCGAGCCAGCTATGAAAGATAGAAATATATTATTAATCACGTAGCGTAATGAGTAGCAGTGGACTAGCAGCGCAGGAGCGGATATGAGTGACTTAGCTACAGGATAGTATACGAGTGGATTGTAGAGACTGGAGCAGGGGTAGGTTATAGTGATGTAATGCTTATAGAAGCGTGTAGATGATACTGAAGATAGTTACATGGAGGTATTTGAAACATTTTATTTTTAATAAACGTGAATGAATGTGGAATATCGCAAGGCACGCGAGCAATGCATTAAAAGGTACGCGAAAGCAACAAGTTGCTCCGAGCTACGGGTGGGCATCGACTTGAGTCGCTGATATGAACATCTAAGACATGTGAACCAGTGGCGAGGCTTGGTAGAGAATCCAGGAGCAAAGACTAAAGGTGAACATGTATGCCGAAAGAAGAAAATCAACAAACACGCCTTGGACCTTCCTCGATGAGAATACTTGCTCAAACTAAATTATACAGTAATATGTGCATACGCAGGTGGACTGCTCGTCAGTGGGGAGTGGGTGGGTTCTCCTGAGCACAAAATAAAATCCACCATACGCTCTTTGTCTTGTCCCCGTCCTGACTCGGATTCCTCTCCACTCCACCACACGCACACATTTCATCTCACACCACTCGTCTCACTGCTTCCAGAAGTCACAGAAGTCAAATCAAATTTACCCTTTCTAATTACACCCATTATGGCACTTCTTGCTCACAGCACAGTTTGTTCCTGCTGAACATTGCTATAGATAGGTTAGACGATTCTACAGTCAATTTCACCGAAATAATCCACGTCCTGAGAGAAAACAAAAGTGTGTATATTTCCCAACCCAACTATCCAAATGGTCCATTAGAGAGCCCCTAAGGCGGGTGGGCGTGAAATAATCGGAGTCCAGAACGTACAACTGTGGGGAATTGCTTTCTCGCCCACACACAGGATATATGAAAAAAAGTATTATCATTAATAGAATAGTGTTTTATGGTCTGTGTGTAATACGAAGAGTATACTCCTGTGTAAGAAGAATGTGGATATGATCGTGAAGGGACCAACCATTGAGCACTGAAGTAAAGGATTACCTATACCTCAATGCTTATGGAAGAGTAATCTATTGCTTCAAAGGATACTTTCCCTTCCTCTTCAATTAATATAGGAATAAGTATATATAAATATATATATATATATAATATAATATATATATATATATATATAATATATATATAGTATAAAATATATATAAATATATATTATAATATAGATTATAACATAATATAATATATTATATATATAGTATATAATATATATTATATATAATATGATAATTTTTATAATATATAATATATATTATTAATATACCTAATAATATTATAAATATATATATATATGATATTATGATATATATATATATATATATATATATATATATAATAATATATATATATATAATCTATTATAGTATATATATTATGTATAGTAAGGCGTAGCATGCAATTTATAAGGATAGTTTCTATTAAGAGAAGCATGAAAATGCGAATCTGTTAGCTTTAATTAAACCTTTTAAAAGGTAATATTTTTCCCAAGGTAATAAAGTTCACAGAAAATCTTTAGGGAAATATAAACCATAAAATAACAGATTGACGCCCCATATATATATACATATATATATATATTAATAAAATATAGATATATATATTAATAAATATATATATATTATATATATATATATAAATATAATATATATATTATATATATATTATATTAATATATAAATATATATATATAATATATATAATAGTATAATTATATATATATATATATATTATATATTATATATATTATATATATAAATATAATATTAGTATATATATAGATAGATCCAATACATTTGTTCTTAAGGAACCTCAACTTTACAAGAAACAAAAAGCCGACCAAATCTTTGATATCATTTAATAGAACGTTTTGGGTTACCAAACCCACTATCGGTTAAAACAGAAATTAAAATTAGTAAAATAATATTCAGAAAGTTAAAAAATAATAATAATAATAATAATAATAATAATAATAATAATAATAATAATAATAATAATA
Organism: Trachelipus rathkii; assembly: GCA_015478945.1. Lineage (NCBI taxonomy): Eukaryota > Metazoa > Arthropoda > Malacostraca > Isopoda > Trachelipodidae > Trachelipus > Trachelipus rathkii. The sequence goes on along the minus strand of JABUQX010023339.1, from coordinate 22,376 downwards.
ATAAGAATAATAATAATAATAATAATAATAATAATAACACAATATCTATAATCGATATAATAATATTAAAGAATAACCACAAAAACAATGACAAAAAAATAATAAAACAAATAATTTATAAAAACAGAAACTAAAACTAAAATACTTAAAAAATAGTATATAACAATAACAATAATAACCACAATAATAAAACAACGTTAAGATTATCAAAATAATAAATCACAACTACATTACCTGTTTAGTTGACAGTCTTGACAGAGGGCAATGCACAATAACGATGAAACCAACTGCTTACAGTGGCGTATCCAGGATTTTTTTTCGGGGGGGCCCAGAAAAAATCGTTCTCTTTATATATATATAATATATATATATAATATATATATAATATATATTATATATACTATAATATATATATTATAATATACTATATAAGGTATATATGATATATATATATATATATATAGTATTAATTAATTAACCTCTGAACTTTATGTTATAAAAGGAGATGATACTTAAATGCTGTGTCTAAAAAATTTCGGGGGGGCCATGGCCCCCTGGCCCCCCCCCCGGATACGCCAATGCTTGAGCTGCTTTATATACTAAGATTTATCGATAAATTAAATTAAATAGTGATCAAAACATGATTATTAAAGTAAAAATAAATAAATAAATTAAAACAAAAATAACTTGATTGAGTTAAGTCATGGGTTTGTATTTTGCATAAACAAGCTCTCAAGAATCCTTCGCTCAAGCAAACCTGACGCCGGAGACAACAACTTAAAGCTTTCTTTTGAGATGTTATGACGGCTCTCTGCAGAATGGGTCCTGAGAGCAGAATTCTCAGGTGAAGTTAATGGTTTGTTTGTTCTAAATGAAAGACCAAGATGTTTTGAAATCCTCAGCTGCAGCTGCAGCTGCAGCTGTAAACCTATCTGGCCCACATAATTTGCTTGGCAGTCCGCACAAGAACAAGAATAAATAACCGTGGACTTCAAACAAGCTGGCAAAATATCCTTCATTTCGAAACACTATTCATTTTAAAATCATTGACATGTATAAAAATAACTTTAAAAGATGGAAAAATTTTAGAAATTGATAATTGAAGGTTTTTAACCAGCTTCGAAGTGTTGAGACCAAAGTAAGCAACCTTTAAATAAACTATCTGCAATGATGAATCCACATCTGGCTGTTTGGGACGAAAAAGATCTTCCAAGAACCTGTTAACAAGTTTATAAAAGAGTTGCTCTGGAAATAAATTATATTTAGCAAACTGAGTTAGAAATTGAACTTCTTTACGAATATCCAACCAAGATGTTGAAAGTTTGTAAGCTCTAAAAATTCGGTAGGACAATCCAGACAAATTGGCGCTCAGAGGAATGAAGCTGAAAAAATTGGTACCAAAAATAGTTGAGGTAGGCTTTCTATAAATGGAAGGATAAAAGCCACCCACAGTACGGTGCACTCTGAATCTAAAAAGGGCAATGAGTTCTCATTCTCCTCCTCCGTACTAAACCTAATATTCTGATGTTGAAAGTTAAGGTAGTCTAAATATTGAATTGTAAGGCATGACTTTGTTCTCTAAAAATACAGCAATTGACATATAATGAATATACTCTTAAAGATTCTTTTCAGTTTTCAGATCTTGTTTATTTATTGTCCATTGAGGAGTATTTTATGTTCAGTTTTGATGTAGAATCATTGTTCACAAGCATACCTGTTAATGAGACCCGCAATATCATAACCAATAGACTTTTGGCAAAAGTGGGGCCAAGTGGTGAGCACATTGCCATACCATCTATCTGCTTGTAAAGTTGGCCATTAAAGAGGAAAATTGTATCATCAATGGCGAGTTCCAAGAGTTTCGAAAATTAATTCCTATTGAGATTTCTAACTCTATGTTCAGTCGACTGAAAAAGTCAATTGGGTTTGATATTACGGGTCTCATTAACAGGTATGTTTGTGAACAATGATTCCACATCAAAGCTGACCATAATGCCCTCGTCAATGAACAATGAAGAAAAAAGATCAGAAAACTGAAAAGAATCCTTAAGAGTAAATTCATTACATGTCAATGCCTGTATAATTGGCAGGAGAAGTTTAGATACTCTATAAGTGGGAGAATTAATGGCTGAAAAAGTCGGTCTAAGAGAAAGACCTTGTTTATGGATTTTGGGCAATCCATATAGCAGGCCTGGCACTGCGCCTGAAGTAAATACAGATTCATAAAAATCAGATAAACCTATTTTCTTTAAACTTCTAAGATAGTTGTTAATTTTATCTTCAATTCTTAAAATATGTGTAAGAATGTTACCTGGTAAAAGCCGAAATTTAGTTGCGTCCTCCAATATTAAGAGAAGTTTCTGGACATAAGAGTCTCTATCTAAAATAACTACTAACTATCAGGGCGACAAATGACTATTGAGTCATCATTCTTCAGGTCTTTTCGCCATTTAAAATCGTCAAAGGAGAAAACAGGAGAAAAGATCTTTTTTTCGTTGAAACCATAAAAAAATTTCTTGGACCAATATTCCAAATCCCTCAGGCATCCGGAGAAATCACCAACTGGTTGAAGTTTGCTAAGTCGGTGAAGCAACTTTTTAAATGATAAGAAATACTTATAAAAACAAGTTTAAAAATAGGAAGACTAAAATCCAAACCTAAAGATAAATTCTCTTTTCAGATTCAGAGAGGCTTCTGCTACTGTAATTGAAGATAACTGAATCCCTTCCGCCAATCAGGTCACCACAAAGGCCCAACCTACTAAGCTTGTTGCTTATGGACAGAAATCGCAAATCCAAATCTGCTTTTTCAAGTTTCTTAGATGCTGATTCAAATCTTCTGAAGCTCCTGAGTACGCCTTCATTATATCATTTTATAATAGATCCAAAAATTTGTTCTTAGGGAATCTCAACTTTACAAGAAACAAAAAGAGGAGCAAAAACTTTGATATTATTTAATAGGACGTTTCGGGTTAACCAAACCCATCATCAGCTAAAACAGAATTTAAAATTACAGTAAAACAATATTCATAATACAAAGCCAGAACTCAACTCTGATGGCTCCTCAATCAAGCTATTTTTTGTTTTAATTTTTTCATTTATTTCCCCCTCCCGTTTTAAATCACTGTTTAATTTAATTTATTTACTCTATTGTGTCAAATATATATTTTATACTTATTTTAAATATGCCTCAATATACAACCAATTAATCCACTGATTATTTAGTATATAAGCAATTGGTTTCATTATATTGGTAACTATTCCCTCTTAAGTCTGCAAAACTCAACAGGCGAATGTAGTAGTGTTTATTTATTTGATAACTTAACGATTTTATTATATGTGGTTATTATTTTAAGTAGTTATATACTATTTTTTTAGTTTTAAGTTTTAGTCTTTATATTAATATATTTTATTTTATTATTTTTTTATTATTGCTTTTGTGGTTATTCTTTATTATCGATTATTATTATGGATATTGAGTTATTGGCATTGAAATCATTATTATTATTATTATTATTTTATTATTATTATTATTATATTAATTATTATTGGTTTTAATTAATATTTATTATATTATTATTATTATTATTATTTATTATTATTATTGATTATTATATATTTTATTTATATTATTATTATTATTCATTGTTATTATTATGTATATTTTTATATTATTATTATTAAAATTTTATGACTTTCTGATATTATTTCACGTGTAATTTTAGTTTATTTGGCTGATGATCGTTGTGGTTAATCCGAAAACGTTCCATTAAATGATATAAAGTTTTGTCGTCTTTTTGTTTCATATATATATATCTATATATATAGTTATATATATATATATATAGTATATATATATATATAATATAATATATATATAATATATATATATATATATATAATTATAATATATATAATATATATATTATACTATATTCATTTCACCTGTCGGGTAGAGAAAAGGGCACCAGGTCCCTGCTGAAGTCAACAATAATTGAGCGGAAAAAAGTTTCTAAAATTTGGAAATAGTAGAAAGTGAAGAGTGATATCGATTTAATAAGTAAGTGAGAGAATGAGGCAGTAGCATTTGTAAGTCTGGAGATCATTGAAGAAAAATGGATAAACGTGTGGCAAAAACAAGTTAGAAGAGACAGCATTCCATGATATTTATTACTATAATAATCATATATATATATATATTGATATAATACTATAATATATATATATATATATTAATATAGATATATTATATATATATATATATATATATATATATATTATACCCATATAAAAGATGGTTGCAGATACATCACAGCAACGTTAAATGTTCCGTCGCACTCGGTCACATCACCATACGTCGTATATGTTCACATTGCTGGTTAAATCTTATGTGATGTAACGCTGTTTTCGTTTCCAAAATGCAACGTATTTGCGACGTACATGTTTTAGCTTTAAAATGTTTCCGCGACATCTGCCAAGGCGTTGATGATATCCTTTTAAAAATAACAAATACCCTGTCTTTTTTCTCCAAATTTCTTTATACTCTTTCATAATCTTTTTCATTTAATGTTTTGTTGTTTATAAGTCGATTTTATACATGATTTCTACAGATTGTTACTTATGTAATTTAACCTTCATTTTTTGTGAAGAATCGTATACATTTGTTTTCTATATTCTAAATAATACATAATTAATTATCATATGTAAATAAACTCTCGTGAAAGCGAGTTTGGAGTGACTCTGGCAGTGTTATTTCAATTATTTTGTGTAAATTTAGGCTTATTATGTGTTTCTGTTTATTAGGTGTTTCACGGAAATATTATTTGGTAATGTGAGTTTAAAGATTTCTTAAAAAAAATCGATTTTTTAAAAAAATGTCAATAGGTTTGTTGTTATAAACCATATGAAAACCTTGGGTCCACTCTGGCATTGAAATTTATAATATATATATATATATTAATATAGATAATATATAATATAATCTTACAGATACAGAAATATGATATAACATAAAATGTGAGAGTTTATTTTAAAGTATATATAAATAAATACAAGAAAACGAATTTAGCGTGTGTTGTCAATGAAAGTACAAATTGTTTTCGGCAACAGCAACTACAACACGAAGCCTATGACGAATTAAGCAATGCTTAAACCGCTACTAATGAAATCTAATAGCCTAACAACACAATTTTATTATTTATTTAATAAAAGGAGGAAAAGAAAACTTCACAGACCTTCAAAGCAAATCATAATAATTTATTTAAATCTATGTAATATATGAACTATATATATAATATTATATATAATATATATTATTATGATAGAATAATATATTAATATAATTTAATATATAAATATATATATATATATAAGTAATTATATATATATAGATATGAATATAATATATATATAGTATTATAATATATATATATATATATATATATATAATATATATATATACGTATATAACCCTCTTCTTCCCGAGGTACAAACGGAGGAAGAACTACGTCGATGCCGTTACCGAGGTGTAAGTTGCATGGGGGGGGGGGGGGGATGTCGTAAAGAGTACGTCAATACTACGTTACCATAGGACGTCGCAGTGATGTCGCACTGTTACGTGCTGAGAAGCTGACATTTCCAGCATCCCAGAGACGTGAATTTATTATGTTACTTAATACGGAATGTCGCACATCACAAAGGAAACGTAAAAGCGATCGTCGCTTTTACGTTAATGGTGCTATATGGGTATATTATAATATATTATATAATATATATATAAGTAAATATATATTATATAATATATAGATATATATATATAATATAATATATATATATATATATATAATATATATAAGTAATATAAGGTATAAGTACTATTATTACAGCTGGTCAACAGAGAAATTGCCTCAAAACAAAGAATACCTGTTACTTATATGTTTTTCATAACGAATTCAAAAATCGTATTGGATTTTGTCTGTCAGATCAGGTTTTGACACTATTTACATGTAAACATGGAAAAATTGCAAAAAATAAATTATTTTCCTCCTTGAAAAAGAGACAAAATGGTTGGATATACAAACAGATAATGTAAATAAAAAATGTGAAGCTTGCCCAAATATATATGCTGTGAAAATTTCAAATTGATTGGAACAAATAATAAAAAACATACAGCGGTTTATCATTTATGGAATGGTAAAAAAAAAATTTTTTTACATTCTTTTAGTATTCAAGTGAATGGCGGAAAAACTGGATCTTATAGACAAATGCCAATATAATTATTGTATTCAGCGCAAAAAAAACTATATAAGAAACTAGTCCTAAATACAAGTGAACAAAAATTTGTTCCCCAGTGTTATTATTATTTTTATTATTATTTATTAATTATTACATTATTATTATTATTATATTAATCTATTATTCATTATTATTATTATTATTATTATTATTATTATTATTATTATTATTATTATGCTGGGGAACAAAATTTTATTGACCTGTATGAATGTAGTTTGTTCCGCTGAATCGAAAATTATGTTGGTGTTTGTCTACAAGTTTTGAAAACTAAGGAAAGGATTTTTTTTACCATCTCATAAAAGAAAAACCGCTATATCTTTCTTATTATATTGTCATTCAGATCAAATTTCACAACATATATATATTTGGGCAAGACACACATATGTTATTTAGATTATCTGTGTGTACACGCAACCATTTTGCCTCTGCTCAGGGGGACAAAATAATTTTTTTTTGGTACATTTTGTAGATTTGTAGATTTTTTGTAGATCTAGATCTAGTTTTTTTTACATTATCTGATAAAAAGAAGAAAATTTCGTAGAAATTGAAAAAATGCTAAAATTTGTTGATGTGTTATTTATCCTCTACAGATTAAATATTGGTTTTCCTTATTCCCTGTCCAAATTTTGGGACACTCCTAAATATAATATATTATATATTATAATATATAATATATATATATAATATATATATATATATATATATATATATATATATATATATATAATATATATATAATATTAATATATCTATATATATAACTCCAGCTTATTAATTATCTTTTATAAGTTCTTCTTCAACAATTTGAAAGATCGTCAACTACAAAAGGAAAAGTTCCTTGTTCTACCTTATGCATATTCACATGAAGTTTTTCGAGCTTTGTCTTATGTTCAAAATTATTCCTATTTACAAGCTCAGCCATAAATTAAGTTTAATATATTTATTATTTGCAGGGAATAAATATGTATATAATATTTATAATAATATTATATAAATAGTATATATATATATAATTATATATATTATATATTATATATAATATAATATTAATATAATATTATGTATTATATATATAATATATAT
>JABUQX010023339.1:0-12500 GCA_015478945.1 Trachelipus rathkii | reverse complement strand
CGTGTACATCATAACAGCAAATGAATGCCAGTCGGAGACAATGTTCGTTTTACGGAGGTGCCGATCATGCATCAGGGCTTGGGGAGCGCACTTCGAACACCTATTGTAACCTGTATCTATATTGTATTATAATGTCCTGAGTAAACTTATGCAATCGTGTTGCTTATGAGGAATTCTGTGTCGCACATCGTATTCCCACCCTCTTAGGTTGGCTCCATCGCTAATAACTTCGTATCGAAGCGTTACTGAGCATACATGTATGGAGTATTATGCTCCTATTTTCCATCAATGTACCCGTATATGAAGAGGCGCCGTTTTTTTCTGGAACATCCTATATATATTATATATATATTATATATATATATATATAATATAATATAATATTATATATATAATATATATATATATATATTATATTAATATATATTATATATTATCAGGTGGCGGCTTTTGACCTGGTTGCAAGTTTATACAATGGCCACTATATGCAACTAGCAAGTGTACAACTGTTATTTATTATTCTTTAATTTTTTAATAGGATTCATGAAGCTGATTTTCTATCTGTCATTGCAGATGAAACGAATGAAGTTTCCAACATATACCAAATGGTTGTCAAATGGTACATACATTGTTAAAATAAAACCAACAGAAAGATTTTGGAACTTCATTTGCACTAGAAAAGCATGACGCTGAAACACTTACTACTTGTCTTTTAAAGATATAGAAAAGGTTGGGAATAGATGACCACAAGGATAAATTAATATCACAAACTTATGGTGGTGCTAATGTTATGAGAGGCTCGTCTGGTGGGGTTTAGGCTAACTCGAAACAAATGTACCCAAAAGCTGAATATATACATTGTCGTGCTCATCAGCTTAATTTAGTGATGCTAAACGCTGCATCAGTTAAAAGATATGTCCGCATCTCTTTGGCTAATCTTCAAGTCATATGTGCATTCTTTTCCACTAGCTCAAAGAGAACAGCAGTGTTGGATCAAATAGTGAATAAACGACTAGCTCGTTCAATTCCCACCACATGGAACTTTCATTCAAGATCAGTAAATACAGTTTTTGAAAATAAAGAAGAAATAAAAATATGACTCAAGGTTATTTTAAATGGGGACGAATTTCAAGATGTAAATACAACTTCCATTGCATCTGGACATGTCAAGGTTCTCGAGAGTAATTAATTTAATTTTTGGCTTTTTTATTTTCATAAAATCATACCTAGCGTAGATATTCTTTACTGTCAATTTCAAAAAAGGAACATTGACCCCAGCAGTATTAAGATTTGCATTGATACTTTTGAGAGGAAAGTTCTTTTACTAAGAGAAAATTTTGAATTTCAAGAGAGGGCTCTCCATGTAACAAAGCGGAGAGAACGAGTATTTCCGATTTAAGTAGAGAGGCAAAAGAAAATATCTGACACAATTATTTTGTCAGATAAAAGGAGGTAGAGAGGTTCCTAAGGATATGATGATCACGCGAGTCGGTCATATCGCTTAACTCGCTGCACACGAACTTATTTCTGCCTCAAATGTTTGACCAGTATAATTCCAACTTTTCTGCCCAAATTTTGAATGAAACTTTTAAAGTATACCCAATCCTTGACATAAAAAACTACAAAACGGAACTTTCTTTATTTAGAGCACTGAAAAATTTCGTTTAATGTCCTGAGTTGTAGCTTTTCTTGATTTCATAGGTGAAACAAATTGGAAGGTACATTCAGTGAATGTTTAAAAATATTAAAAGTCCTTATAACCATCCAGATGACAACATCAGAAGCTAAGCTGTGTTTCTGTTCATTAAAAAGGATTAAGACTTTTGTGAGAAATACAAAGGAGCAAGTCAGGCTTTCAACATTAGCTTTCAGTGGTGAAGGACTTTATCATGAACATTTGGGATTACAATCGCAAAGTTATTGACAAGTTCGCTCATTCCAAAGAACGGAGAACCGATTTTCTTTTAAAACAAAATGGCTACGTAAAAAAACATATTTTATGCTTATATAGGTAAGTAACAGTAATATAAAAATGTGTAACTTTTTAAGATGAATGGTTTACGATATATATATAGTATTCTTATATATATATAAATATTATATATATATATATTATATTGGATAGACACATACTGTCAGTATAGTGAAGCGAGCGCTCAAGTATCATGCATAAGAGTGTGTCATACTACGGACGAGTATATAGTTTAATAATTACTATTAGACTGCGCTAATGAGGATTTATCTGAATATATTAATACTACGTACCATTGATATATTATATAAGGCTATATAGTATATAACTGGATGCGATATTGGATGGAGATTAGATAGGTGAACACTAAGTAGTAGCTATATAAGTATATATACGCTATATATAATATATAATATATATATAATATATTTATATATATATATATATAATATATACTATATATACTATATATATATATATATATATATATATATAGTATACTATATATATATATATATATATATACTATATTATTATATATATATATATATTGCGTGCTAGGAGACGGTATAAGTCAGATATGCTCGGAGTATGCGTGAACGTGGAGAAGATATAAGTAGGAGATATAGTGCAGCGAACGAGCACAGCGCGATTCGACATAGTACTTAGAGTATATGGAAGTAGATATGGATGACTCACGACGTATAGTATATATTATATATTATATATAGTATAAATTGTATCTATATTTGACTCGCGGTTATACCTAGTCAGATGCGGCTCAGTGACGCATGTTCAGGGATTCTGTAATGTGGGGAGCTCACTCGACTCGAATAATTCACGTATGTTTGGCACCACTGACCATTTAGAGTCTCCACATGATTGTGTCATATGCATTCTCGCTCTGAGTATCAGCTTTAATCTGATCGAGGAGTAAGTAGATTAAGGGTCTATAACGATTTCGAGGCTATATATAAGTATATATTAGGATAGTAGACTATATATACATATTGGTAAATTGGAAAAGCGCTTCTCGTACTCAGTATGAAATGGACTAAGCCCAATTGGCTATATGTTGAGGTAATTAGATGCCTCAAAGATAAGTTATAGCAGCTATGCAGCGGCGATGCCCTGAGCAGTCAGACTTAAGGGCGGTAGCGCTGGAGTAGTGGACTCTCGAGAGGTGGATATATATATTAGATATCTGCGGAGTATCTCACACTGGGTTATATAGATATAGATCGAGACCTCTCGTACTACGAGCTAATATAGTAGGATCGAGTTAGCTTCGGAACAACGCGAGCTCTTCCCGCCTGCACTTGGGCCTGGGAGCCCAAACAGGGTACCGCACAAGATTGAAAATACCTTAAGAACGGGGTCAAGTGTGCTTTATAAGAGTCAAGTAGAGAGCAACTGAGGATATTCAGTAATGCCAGCACTGGGAGACACGCTACGCGCAGGATTACATAACTCTTGGATGTGCGTATAGATTGATCGAGTAAAATTTTCGGGCATGATCGTAATATATAAGCTCATCGAGTGTAAGATGTTCAACGTCACTATATCATTGTAGGAGCAGAAGAGGCTGGCGACGATGCATATTGGGGAGAATTCTCATCTGGCATCCTCTTACTTCGAGAATTGAATATGAGTAATGTTAAGTCGCATAAGTGTTTGAAACTGGCAGTACGCGATACTCACTATACGACAGAGCCAGACTATAAATGTAGTAGAGTAGCAGAGTCCGTCGTACGATAAGAGGTTGACTAGTAGACTCAGCTATAGAGCAGGTAGTGTGAAGATTACGACCACCTAATATGAACACGCGAGCTCTTCCAGCCTGCCCGTCGGCTACCTGGGCCAAACGGGTTACCAAGTTGCGCGCATAGTATAGCCAACAAGGGGAAAAATACTTAAAGAAGGGGAAAAGATAGTACATTACATATTAAAGTTGAGTTGCCAATCTCACGCAATCTGCGATAATTGTGATAAACGATAAAGAGCAGAATAACCTAAAGCATTTTTCGACACAGCACTGTATGTGGGATGTCATCGATCCCTGAACCCTAGCAGCATATACTCGCTCTTAGTATATGACACCAGAACAACAGAACGGTAAAAAGAAGAACCACGATAATATTCCTAAAATGTGAAATATTACCTCGCGTCACTCACCTAATAGGACGCACGCCCGAGCTCTTTCCCGCATGTACATGTCAATGTACAATGCTTGAGCCACCCGTTCTTACAGTATTTTCGAACAGTGTGCGGTACCATTGCTCGTTCGTGATCTGTTTTGGCCGCCAGCGACCGAAGTGGCGCTAGGCGGGAAGAGCTCGGCTGTGAGCTTCCCTATTCGAGGTGAGGTAGGTATGACGAGTATGGTCACATAGGAGCTGGATATGATCTGGAGATTGAGTCTTACTAGTCGCATTAGACTGTCGTGGTCTGGTGTCAATACACTTGAGCGTACTATCTGCTACGGGTCAGGATCCAATTTCCAGCAGGGGTGCAAATGCTTGTGGGGTCTTATAAAAATTGATTGAGTGAAGATTGGCAACTACTTTAATAAATGTGACATCTTGACCCTGTCTTAAGTATTTTTCACGCTTGTGCGGTACCTTTTGGCCAGGCCCGAGTGCCAGGCCGGGAAGAGCTCGGCGTGTTCCTATTAGGTGGGTGTGAATATTCACCATAGGAAGTACTATCGGGTTCTTCTTTTAGGCCTGTCGTGGGCTGGTGGTCAAACACTTGAGCGTATATCTGCTAGGGTCCAGGATTCGAATCCCAGCAGGGTGAAAAATGGTTTAGGGTATTTTTTTTCAATACAAATTTAAATTGCGTGAAGATGGCCAATTACTTATAATGTACATCTGACCCCCCCCCCCGATTTCGTTAAGTATTTTCACCTGTGCGGTAACCCTGTTGGCCCCCAGGCCCGGTGCAGGTGGGATAGAGCTCCGCGTGTTCCTATGAAGGTGGGGTCGCGCGGAATATTCTGACCATGGTGAAAGGATATCTTGTCGTAAATGAGATTTTTTTTTTTTTGTTTTTTTTTTTAAAATTTTTGAGCCTGTATAGTGGTATACGCAAGGTGAGGTGGTCAAAGACTATCTTAGCAGACGCTGTATCTTCGGTCCATGAGGCTTTCTAGGATCGTGAATCCTCCAGCAGGGTGAATAATTGCTTTATGGGGTTAATTTATTATCTAATTATAAGATCTTATGATGTATAGAGGTATAGTATGGTCAGCCTATATAACTATGCCAATATCTATATGAGGGAAGAGATAATAATTACGTAAGACTATAGTATATATAGCATGGATTAATGGGAATAGGGGGATGAGATGAGATATGTATACGTAGCTGGTTGTAGATTAATATAGGATAGCTATATATAATAATCGATATATATAGTATATATAGTATCTCTATACCTTCATTATATTATATATACTAACTTTTCACTTGGTTTTGTAGACTTAAAACTTACCTGCTTATAATAAGTATAATAAATATATAATAATAATAATAATATATAATAATAATAATCAATATACATAATAAATAATATTATAATATAATAATATAATAATAATAAACATTACTAATATAGTATTAACACTGTTTCATCACCTATATAGCAAACGTGCAAGGCCGTCTGATATTGTGTCTACGATCAATCCCAGGTATAAAGTATCCACAGTCTGCCAGAGATATAATGTATTCGTATAGTGTCCAATAATTGGATCTCGAATTGTGGGAAGCGAGAATATCTTGGAGTTGGAGCCAGTTAATGATTGATCAGTAGGAACAGAATATATATATAATCAGTATTAACTAATATCACACACTATACATATAGTAATACTTAAATTATAACTATATAATTATAAAGTTAGACGAGATATAATTATATACAATATAAAGTAGTATATTATTATATTGTTGTATATAGTATATATGTGTATATTATATATATAATTATTATAGATTAAGGTATATGTATGGTGAGGTAGGTGGATGGAGGGGTACATATGAATAATTAACTAGTATCTCGCTGGGCTGTAGTATGTCTAGGTCTGACTATACTATAAGTATTTATATTATCAGTAAGGCGACCCGCAGTTAACATATGTACGATCACTCTGACGTTACTGCTCTCTCTCATATCGGTGTCTCCGTCTAATATATCATAGATCTTCTATATATATATAATATATATATATATATATATATATACAGCTTTCAGGTTATAATTGACATATTATAGGTATCTGACTTATAAGTACCGGCATCTGTGGTAGTATAGTCTATATATATAAAAATATAGTATCCACGTAATATAGTATACACTTGTACGTAAACGGTGCAGTACTAAACGTATTGAGATATATAACTATTGATGGTACAGTAGTCACCATACTCAGCGGCAGAGACACCTACACCTTTACAGGGGGGGGCAGGTATCGCCACACATCAGCGCATTATTCATCCAACGTAACGCAAACTAACGCAGATGAGCACACCGCAGCCACACGACCCCAGGCTTATAATATAAGTGAGAGAGATTCAGATTCAGCATAATAGCGAGCACAGAAGATGGAAAGAGAATTCATATAAAGGAGAAAGCGGTGGCAGGAAAGAAGGAAGCCACCGCAGCGGAACTAGCCTGGACTTACCAATATCAACACAAAACTCATTGGCGACAGTAAATGTGAGGGAAAACCGCCCGGGCTCGTGAGCACCGCCTTGTGCTACAGCAGAGAGGGCACTGCAGTAGCCAAGGTAGTGGTAAGCGAGTGAATAAGTTCCCTCGAGCACCGGCCGCTGCGTATAACCTATAGAAAAGAGATAAAGCACCAACTAGGGCGCCGCAAAAGATAGAGGGGCGCAGAGGAACTACGAAGAGAGGGGAGCAGACAAGTTATAAGCCTCTGGTACGTTTTGACTTCTCACTCTATATTACAAACAGTAGCACGGGTGGAATACCGCCAAGGATAGGAGCCCCGACACCAGAGTATGAGAAGGATCGAGGGTGCACACGCATGACACACGGTCGAGAAAGAATTGTGAGTATGCTTCGTCTTCTCGTATAGGCTGGTAGCAAAACAGAAAGAAGCGTGATAAGGATGAGAATACTGAATAGCTATATATGGCTGCGATCTCGTGTCAGAGAAGAACATTATGACAGATACTAGCACACTCTTGTACGACTAATAGTTGGAGTGAATCCGCCCTCTCATGCAAAACCCGCATGTGCGGCGTGTACATATCAGTGTAAAACTAGAATCACATTGGTTAAGATGATAAGATGAGGTGTTCCTATATATATGTTGTTTGGTGAGTTCGGGTTAAGATTCCGTTGCTCGCATATAGAGGATGTAAAGTAAGAGTGACTAGTGGTCCAACGAAGAGAAGACGAGAGAACCATTGTTGATACGAAGAAGATAGGAAAGTTAGAAGGTGGTTCCTTAGAGAGGGAGATTTGTAAAGGTTGGGTTTTTAAAGAATGGAATTTCACAAGGTTGAGTACGAAACCACCGCGAAATTCTATCCAGGTCAGCGAGAATCAGATCGGAAAGATTTGGAGGAGAGGCAATTGACCTAAGAGAAGTTAGAGTCGAAATAGGAGGACAGGAGGGAGATAGCGAATGACGAATGAGTTGAAGAGAAGGGTCGAGGATCACGAGGAGAGGCAAGATACGAGTTGAAGAGTTAGATCGTGCAGGTGACCGAGATTACAGTGAACGCACACGAGATTAGGTAACACTTAAAAGTAGTAGATAAGACAGGAGGCGACCATAGTAGGATTAGAAGATCCACTAGTGGATAGGAAGAAGAAGAGTGCCCTGAACAACAGCCAGCACGAATGAACTTGATCGAGTATAGGAGAAAAGGAAGAACTAGACATAAGTAATGCAAAGAGGAAGGAGGAACGCCCGAAAGGAAGGGCGACGCTTGGAAGAGCAGTGACGCGTAGCCATCTCCGGTTCAAACATGCCTTGGATCACTGTCAAGGGCCACCAACACAAGTTCCCCGTAGTTCCTGAGGACCGAAAACCAAATCAGCTTAGATAGGAAAGTAATATCGCCAGTAGACCTCGAGCGCGAAAAGCCGTACTGGCGATCGAAAAGAAGTGATGAGACTCCAGATGATTCTAGATTTGAGAGTTGAGGTAGGCGTTTCAAAGATCCTTAGATAGAATACAACGTGAGAGCTATAGGGCGAATAGTTAGCAAGGATGCAGAGCGGCTTCCTTTTTTTGGAAACAGGTTGGACATGTGCGTGCTTCCAACACTGGGGAAAGTATTTAGATTGAGACAGAGAATACATAGTTGAACGATGGGCGGGGTCAGCATATATAATAATATATACTATAATAGTATATATCTAGTATAGTATTTCTATATATATATATTATATATATAAATATATAGTATATATATATTATATATATATTAATATTATATATTATATAGTACTTATATATAGTAATTTATAGTAGTTATATATATATATTATATATTACTACTATATATAAATAAATATATATAAGTATATATATAATATTATATATTATATATATATCTAGTATATATATATTATAGTATATAAATATATATACAATAATATATATATTATAGTATATATTAGGGATGGGTCACGGATAATTCCGGCAACTATCCGGCTATCCGCCTATCCGGCAAGTTTTTGACTATCCGGTATCCGGCCGGATTCAAATTGTTATCCGGCCGGACTAGCCGGATAATTACTTCCCTAGTAGGTTCTTCCTCGTTGGGGAAATATTCAAATATTGAAAATTATATATAAGAAAAAAAAATTGTGGACTATACAATTTTGGCATCTCCACTGAAAGCAAATTTTTTGGTAGTCCTCTAATTGCCGAATTGCGGAATTAAATTGCGGAATGATGATATAGGCAT
The DNA here is from genome assembly GCA_015478945.1 of Trachelipus rathkii. Classification (NCBI taxonomy): domain Eukaryota; kingdom Metazoa; phylum Arthropoda; class Malacostraca; order Isopoda; family Trachelipodidae; genus Trachelipus; species Trachelipus rathkii. Next base: position 3,578 of record JABUQX010023339.1, on the reverse strand, counting down.
TCCCCTAACTGCAATTCCACAACATTTTCAAATTATCGAAATCGCAATTACGCAATTTATTTTGGTATTTCGCAATTGCGGAATTGCGGACGTAAATTGCGGAACGGCCCATTTCTCTAATATATACTATATATATATAATATATAATATTATATATATATATATATAGATATATATATATATATATATATATATATAATTATATATATATATATATATATTATATATATATACATATATAGTATAATATAATAACAGGGTGTCTCAAGAAGTTATGTTACAGCGGTGTATCACCGTACGGGATATTTAAGTATGAAAATGTGTAAGAATATAGGTTGATTTTAATTCATAAGGGAGGAGGAATAATGTTATGCGTGTTGCTGTGTCGGTGTCTGAGCGACGCTCTGGCAATAGGTGGAAAAGCCGTTCGCTACAAACATGCGTAATGGTCTGAAGTGGATATATATTTTTTTTTATGGCTTCTGTGAAATGCACATAAAAAATTGAGGTGGGGTGCTCTTCCTCTCGAATTATTGTGATACGGTTGTCGTTTTCCATGAATGTACCTGCATAAACAACTAGATCTCATTCGACATCATTGTGCCTGCAAAAGCCGAACGTGTCAATATGAATAGTTAGGTTAAATACAATAGGCATATCCAATAATATTTCAAAATATCGATACAGCTAACAAAGAAATTAAATTAAAACACCTATGCATACCCTTTTAAGATTACTGATATGTACTATGTAGCCTAATAAATACGGCATGTGAATGTGTACAACCAACTACAGCTATCATATGGAGGTTATGTCATACCTACAAATTATGCGTAATAAAAGTGTATTGAAACGTATAACTTCAGAGTGGTTTGTTAGTCAGAGCCATACATTTGGAACATGCCACGTGACCAGTATACGCAGGACGAAATCGTGACATGTTGGAGGTGTACATTAAACAGGAATGCTCGTAGAGCTGCTGCAGAATATGGACCACAACGTTATCGATCACCATGCGAGCGACAGGCCGCGCACATGAGCATTCCATATCCGGGAGTTTACATGCGGTTTCAAAGGGACAGGGTCGATAGTTTCAACACCGCACATCACATACGGGGAACGGGGCTACAGGTATGCACATATGCACGCGGTCGAGAGAGATATAAGCTATAGGCGGTACAAACAACATGAAAAGTCCAACGTCCTCAAATTAACGGCAGGCTAAGTTCCGGTCTTGGTAAAATCGAAGGAAACCATACGACGATTCGTGTTGCATACAACATGTTTCCATATAGGCCCATACATTGTGCATGGTTTGCATCGTTGAGACCAAAAGGGGCGGCTGGGATTCCTGGCTGTCATTGATTGGCTCCTAAATGAATTGTACCGGACTTAATTGGAAAATACTTATGGACCGATGAACCTCGCTGCTTAGCAATAACGGTAATGGTATAAACAGTTAGGATGAAGACTAAAGCATTGGCGGAAAACAAACCCGCCGGCATCATAACATCACCTAGCCATCACTCAGCTCCACATACTCAAAGTCAACGTTTGGTGTGGGATACTCATAGTAGGATTATCGGGCCTTACTTCCTTCGAGGAAATTTGACAGGAACAGCGTTACCTGACCCATTCTCCTTGTTGCAGACGCGTTCTTGTTGACTTCCTGAGTGATATCCTTTAAGAACACAACAAAGAATTATTAACTAAAAATGATCGGGTGCCCCAGCACATAATGCAGCTTATATGTGGCGACCGTAGCCTCGACAGAACTTTCTGGGCGAAAATGGATGCGAAGATCTGGTCCCATTTCCATTGCGCACCGCGTTCACGAGACCGACATACACCACTGGACTACTTTCTGTGGGGGTATGTCCAACATACCGTGTAACGCTGAGTTTAAAATGACCCAGTAGACCTCGCCCTGATGATCTTCGCCGTCCGTAATAACCACAACGCATGTCGGGGAATCAACCTCGGGCGTCAACTGTCATTGGATGCAATGAAACCTGGCGCGCAAGGGCTGAGGCAAGTGTATTCGCGTGGGATGGCAGGCGTCCCTTCGAACATTTGGTAAAATAACTGTATGTCAAGTTTGAAAACGACCCTGGCGTTCTTCTCCCTTCTTGCATGCTGTGGTTAAGATTCATAGGTGTAAATCTGTTCATGAATACTATTTACAACGTAATTACATTACCATTATCGATATTACTGAGTCTGTCTTGAAATACCATTAGTTTTTTCTTCAATCTTTTCAACATTCACGTTTTAAAACTAATTGTTGGTAACATTGACGCGTATGGGTACAATTTGATGAGAACAAGAAGAAACCCGTATCCAAAAAAATCTTCGGAGAGGAAAGAGCCCACGCTCATTTTTTTTTTATATTTCACAAATGAAATATTATAGCATCCCATTCGACATTCGCATGTTTGTGCTTGGTTTTCGTATTGCACGTGCGCAGACACCAAGTAAAATATCCCATCCTCCTTAATGAAATATAAATAAAGTCGAACTATATTCCTCACAGAACGTTTGTCATTTTTACTCTAAAATCCTGTACGATGACAGCGCAGTAACATAACTTCGCGTGAGACAAGTACCACTATTATATATAGTATATTATATATATCTTATATATATATATATATATAATTAGTATATTTAAAAAAATTATATTATATACTTATATATTATACTATATATATTATATATATATATATATATTTTATACTATATATATATCTTTTTATATATAATATATATATATATAATAATATAATATATATATATATAGTATATTATATACTATATATAATATATTATATATATAATATATATATTATATATATATATATAATATATATATAGTATATATAACTATATTTTAAATTTTAAATAATGACACATTCAATGTTTAGCATTTTTTAGCTATAATCGAAAATTTACCGAGAGACATATTTTTATAAATATAATATATATTAATTATATATATATATATATATATTATATATAATAATTAGATATATATATATATATTATATATATACCGGGGTAATAAGTATAGCACAGGACCCCACATATTTTCTGAAAAAATTCTACAGGCAAGAATCAATATATCAATATGTATATATATATATTATTATATATATAATATATAATTATATAATATTAATACTATATAATATAAGTTCCATTACAACTTAGTAACATATGAGGTTAGCCCTAGATGTACAACTATATCATACCAACTCTTGGAATTAGAATTTTTTCGTTCAATATGTGGAGTCCTGTGCTATATACAATTTACCCATATACCGGTAATATATATTATAGCAGACTGCGGATATCCGACCGCTTCCGCCGGATATCGGTATCCGGTTTTAAACTTCCGCGGATATCCGGTATCCGGTATCCGGTCTAATTTCACTATCCGGCCCTCCTAATAATATAATATATATAATATATATATATATATATATATAATAATAATATATATATATATATATATATATATAATTTATATATTATAATATATATATATGTACTACATATATAATATATATATATATATA
>JABUQX010023338.1:55000-63016 GCA_015478945.1 Trachelipus rathkii | reverse complement strand
TGCGATGGTTCTCGGTAGTGGAGTTAATTCCCTTTCTATTCCAGATTTTATCACGAGGGACCTAACAGCAGCCTTAGTAGAGGTGCCAACCACGCGGGGTATGCAAGAGGCAGTAATTACCTCGGCATACTTCTGCGAGGAATCTAACGAGGCACCTCCAGAAGAAATCCAAAGGCTCGCTCAATATTGTCAAAGGCGAAACACTGGGTTGATCTTGGGCTGCGATGCAAATGCTCATCATACCCCGTGGGCAGTGGTGACATCAATAACAGGAGGCGAGCGTATCCTAGAATTCTTAACTTAGTATGATATTGGTTGTGAATGAGGGCAATAAACCCCCATTTATCACATCAAATAATAAGATGTTCCAGCCCTAACTTTAACTAATGCTGCCTTTGGCACTCAGGTTGTGAACTGACATGTTTCTGATGAAGTCTCTCACTCGGACCATAGACACATCAGGTTTGAGATCATAGCTATGGAGAAAGTTGATGAGGAGTGGAGAGTACCCAAGCTAACAAACTGGAGCCTGTATAAAGAGCTCCTTAAACAGGGTGTAAAGGATATAAAGAGATCATTAAATTCACAGGACCTAGATGTATCTACTGCCCAACTGCAAACCCTCATAAAGATTTGTATGAAAATAGTTGCCCTCTGAAAAAAGGAGGGTAACTAGAAGTGTCCTCTGGTGGAACCAAGAGGTGACCGCTCTAAAGTCTAATGCCAGAAGACTCTTCAACAAATCTAAGCGGGACAAAAAATTGGTAGGCGAGCCTTCCCTTAAGAACAGAGGGCAGCTATACAACTGGCCACGGGAAAACCTTAGTTGAACTTTAAAATACACACTTTCTGCACAACGAAAGAGTTAATTAAGGGCGGAGAGGAGGTAGTGGAGTGAGGAGGTGAAAGTCATGACAAATGGGAGAAGAGTTTGTCTGATAAAATCTTCTCCCTGGATAGGATAAAATGGGCGATAAAATTATTTGGTCCCTATAAATCTCCTGGAGGGGATAGAATATTCCCTGCCTTGCTTCAACAAGGACTGGAGAGTCTTCTTTCGCTGCTTGTGAAGGTATTTAGGGCTAGCTATGCCCTTGGTTATATTCCCTAGCTGTGGAGGAAGTGTAAGGGTGGTTTTTATCCCTAAGACGGGAGGGCGCTCTATGTCTGATCCCAGATTAAATCGACCAATAAGTCTATTATCATCATTCCTATTAAAAACAATGGAAAATATGATTGACTATCACATGAGTTTAGAAACTTTAATAAAAAAAGAAATTCACCCTAATGAATGGACTTACCAATCTGGTAAATTAGCAGTTGGTGCCCTAAACATCTTGGCTTCCAAGATGGAGGCAGCGCTAGAACAAAAGGAAGTGACAATATGCGCTTTCCTGAATATACAGGGCTCATTCGATAACATCTTGTACACAACAATGGAGGAAGCCGTTGCCGCAAAAGGCGTTAAGACCTCAACGATTGTCTGGATAAAGGCAATGTTGGAGGCAAGATGTATTATCACTGGACTGGGAAAGGAGACAATTACTGTGGCGGCTGTGAGGGGATGACTCGAGGGAGGAGTCCTATCCCCCCTTTTGTGGACCATGGTTCTTGACGACCATCTCACCAACCTTATCGAATCAGGATTAGAGATGCAAGGATACACTGACGACCTTGTAATTGTCATTAGAGGCAAGCACATAGAGGTTTCAATGAATCTCATTCATCATGTCTTTAATCTTGCTTATAATTGGTGTTTAGAAAGAGAACTGAACAGTAATTAAAGCAAAACAGTTATAATGCCTTTCACCTGGAAAAGGAGGCTGAACTATGTAGCTCCCAAGATTGGTGGAATCACTATAAACCCCTCCACTGAAGTCAAATATCTGGGAGTAATCCTAGACCAAAAACGTATGTGGAATCCACACCTTAAAAGAGTCGTGGACAAAGGAATGATGGCCCTATGGACAAGCCGGAAAATGCTTGGTAAAACATGGAGTTTGAAACCAGAAATAACAAACTAGTTATACTTAACTGTAGTCAGACTTATAATCACCTATGCCTCACTCGCTTTGCGGCCAAAGGTGGAACCCAAAGGACTGCACAAAATAAATTACAAAGATTACAAAGGCTTGCATGCCTAGCGATTACAGGGGCAATGCATACTTGCCTCACTGTAGCCATGGAGGCACTGATAGGCCTCCTTCCCTTGTATTTACATATTAAGATGGAGGCCATGTCATGTGCGATTAGATTGACTATCTTGGCCAATTTAAACAAAGAGCTGGACTTTGACACCATCGCACACTGGAAGATGTACCAGAGTCACAGATGGCTACTAGAATCTCGGATCTAATACCGAGACAAAAGAGCTTTGAAAAGAAGTACAAAATCCTTCTCACAAACCGTTTAACATGGGAAAGTGGAGGCCCAAAATTTGATTCAGGAATCATCATGGATCGGTGGTGGGTGGTGCGGTGGGCACAGGTCTGGTTGGTCCCAGTTTCAAACGCATTATGGCCCTTGGCGCTTCTGCCACCATCTTTCAAGCAGAGGTTTATACCATAATGGCATGTGCCCGAATAAGTCTAAGTGTGGCGCAAGGATCGCTGTGGCGGCCGATAGCCAAGATTTGTGGAATAAATCTGAGTAGGGGGATGCGAGAAGCAAGAATTGCTGTGGCGACCGATAGCCAAGCAGTTATTGGAGCTTTAAACTTTTGCAGCTGCAATTCCAAATTGGTTTGGGAATGCCAATTTATCCTACAGCAACTGGCTCAACACAACAAAGTTACTCTTTTGTGGATGCCAGGGCACCAAGGCATACCAGGTAATGAAGAGGCAGATCGCCTCGCTAAGGAAGGATCAAAGAGACCTCTATCTTCTTGTGGACTTTCTAAAGGCCGCACAAAAGAATTTCTGACACAGTGGGAATACAAATCCATGGACAAGTATCCCTGGTCTCAGAAAAAGCAAAAAGTCTGATTGATCTCTCTCCGAGTAAAGCAAAAGAAATGCTTGCTCTGAGCAGATCTGAAATTAGACTTTTGACCGGACTTCTGACTGGACATGGACCAGTCAGATATCACCTTAAAAAAAGGGGAAAAGTTGAATGTGATTCATGCTGCTACTTCCATGAACAGTAAGAACGGGCATGACAGATTCTATGTTATTGCGAAGCTTTAAGTAGCAAAAGATGTGTGTGTTAGCAAGAAAGGACACACGTAAGCTTGCGACATCAATCTCATCTCTGTAACAATCCTGATTTTCCTGCGGAAGCTCTGGTTGAACCAGGAATTTTAATAGACAAGGGGCCTCAATAGAAGCCACCAACATAATAATCTAATATAATATCTTCTTCATTTCTTTTATGGTTATATATATATATATATATATATACTATATATATATATATATATATATATATATATATATATATATATATATATATATATATATATATATATAATATAAATATAACTATATCAAATATAAAAGAAAAAAATGTGAAAGTGATTAAATAAACTCACACTCTCTCTCTCTCTCTTCATCGATTTGTTTCATTAAAATTCATTAGAGAAAATTCTTTAGAGATAAATTGCAATTGCTTTTTCCCTTTTCTCGTCTTTAATAAAGATAAATTGTTTCATAAATGTTATGGGATAATCCAAAAGGATTTTGACGTTTTCAGTTTTCTTGTAGTTTGCGTCCCAATCCTATAAGGTTGTTTTTGAACATGTAAATAAACGTGAGAAAACCTACACACACACATGGACATACATAAAATAAAAACAAAAGCACATCTTCACACACACATACACACGCGAGTGTAAAATGTCTTTAAAATTATTGAATGCTGCCGCAATGTTTTAAAACGCTATGTAATATCGTTTACATGCTTAATATAAATCTGCAAGTATTGCAAAGCACCATTTATCAATATGATAATGATGGATTTTGTAGCTATCTGTATGGTTATTGGAATACCTGTGTGTTCAATTTGGAAATGACAAAACCATAATAAAGTTAACGCGTTAATTAGTGTAAGATCATGTACAATGAATATATATATATATATATATATATATATATATATATATATATATATTTATAATATATAATATATTATATATCATAATTATAATATTATATATATTATCATATATTATATACTTATATATATATATTATATATATATAATATAATATATATATTTATATATATATATATATATAATTATATATATATATATTATATATATATATATTAATATTATATATATATATAATTATACAGATCTCGTTTTTCAATTGAAAGTTCAAAATGACAATAAACTCAATATTCAGAGAAAGTTCAGTTCTGTAATGAGGCGAGAGCGATTTCTAAACACTCAAATGTATTGCTTTCAAAATATTTATTATCAAGAGAATTCATAAATATGTAATTTTGGTTAACAGTTTCATATATATATATAAATATATTATATATATATAATATATATATATATAATATATTATATATATTATATAATAATATATATATATATATATATATAATAATATATTTATATATATAATACATATATCTATATCAGTTGGCAGCTTTTGGGTAGGCAGAGTAGGCCAACGGCTACTTGCCTTGTGAGCCAAAAAAATATAAAGTCAGCATATATACATATATATATATATATATATATGATATATATATATATATTTATATTATATTATAATATATATATATATTATATATTATATATAATAATATATAATATAAATATATATATATAAGAATGATTTTTGTTTGGCCCCCCCCGAAGCCGTCATCAATTTCTACTCGATTTCTTTTTTAATAGTAGCGATCGGTGACAATTGTATTCTCGAAGTCAAAAAAATAGTTCCTTACTTATTCTCTGAGGCTAGGCAACTGTGGATGTGCCTGAAGAGTCGTTAGCAGTCATTTTTTTAAATAATCCCCATTTAAATTGCAACACGATCATTCATAATAATATTATTAAACATAATAAATAATTAACTAATTAATATTTTATGCTAACTTGATCATCTTCTTATACGAATATTAATTTGTAATTGGCACTAAAAATATTGACTCAAAACCAGAGTCTAAGAAAACGCGTTGAGTCACGACTCTTTCCTCGGCGAATTGTAGTATGCCTCAGTCGACCAGCATTAGCTCCGTTTTCTATATATTAACAATGTGAGTGATTTTGTGGGAAGTTTTACTTATTAATAATACGATTTTCATATTATTTATTATATTAATTTATTACTGATTTTGTGTGTTTTGTGTGTTTGTTATAAAATTGAGCTGTTAGTTTTATATATACGGGATATTGGAATCGTATTCGATTTAAGCTTCATTAAGACTAAATTCTTTTTCAAGTGTTGTGAGGCCCATTGAAATTAAAATGTTAGAATATGTGGAACCATTCATTCTCTTACATTACATTGTATATATGTAATATATAAATTATATATATATATATATATATATATATATATATAATATATATTATATATATATATATATATATTATATTATCTATATATATATATATATATAATATATAATTTGTTTTGCGCTACTCAAGAATTTTGACGCACGAGCCGCACTGATATAATATATAATATATATCTTGTTAAAAATAACCCTTAAGTAATCACTCTGCTGGGATTGGAACCTGGGCCCTAGCAATGCCGCTTAGGTGTTTTGAATCACCTACGCCACGATGGACTAAAAGAAGAACGCGAAGAAATGTTCCTGTAGGGAATATATCACCCACCAAACAGGAACCACCAACGCGCTCTTCCCGTCCAAACTCGGGCGTAGGGTCAAACAGAGCCGCACAGAGTGAAATACTTATTAAATCGGGGAATATAATGTATTGATAAGATAACTGCGTCATACCTTACAGCTCACGAGTGGTGATAGGTATTGTTAAAATAACCCCTTAAGTATTTCACTCTGCAGGGATACAGGAACATTTCTCGCGTTCTCTTTAGTCCATCGTAGCGTAGTCCGTCAAACACTTACGCGGCATCGCTAGCACCCAGGTTCATCCCAGCACGAGTGAAATTCTTAAGGCGGTTATCTTTAACAAATACTTATCACACCGCGGTGAGGTGTAGAAGGATGAGCAGTTTTCTTTCACATTTCATATATAATATAATATATATATATTATATAATATATATATATTAAATATATAATATATATATATATAATATAATATATATCTTGACCTTGCTCCAGACGGAGGCTTGGGGTTACTATCACCCTGATAACTGTGCACCTTTCCACATTGTATGGGCCCACTGGTCGGGAAAAACATAAAATAGTAACCTTCCCCCGATTGTCGTGGTAAAATACTAACTAACTCATATATATATATATATATATATATATATATATATATATATATACTATATATATATATATATATTATATAAATATATGATATATATATATATATATAAATATATATATATATATATTATAAAATATTATATAATATAAAAAATATTAAAATAATATAATATAAAGAAATTATGTATTTATTTCGTGATAAAATATATAATACAAAATCTCTACTAGTACGAATCAAGGACGATTAAATGGCAAACGCTCGATTAATATAGTAATATATTGATTAATACTAGTATATTTATATTTTAAAGAATCCATATACGGTGAGATGGGCTTCATAAATTTTTTATTCGTACTATATCATATACTTTAAATAGTATATATGATATATATATATCGAATTATTTTTATTTAAGAGTATAGATCAATCTATACATATATATATCTATATACTCTAGTTAATATAAACTAAAAAAATATATATATAAAATATATTAAAATAAATATATATATAGTAATATATTTTTTAAATATATTATATATAAATAGCTATATATAATATAATTTATTCTTTTAAAGCTTAATATACACATCACTGTATATATATTAACATATGTATATATATACCGTATATTATATATAGATAGTATAGTATATTGTTTAGATGTTCATATATAATATATATATATAGTATATATAATCATATATATGAACTGAACTCAGTCGGGAACTTATTAATGTATATATAATATATTATATAAATATAAATAGATTTCTATTATATATATATATAATTATATAATATATTATAATAATATATATATATATATATATTATATATATAATATATATATATAATAAATAATATATATAATCTAAGATTATATATATATAATATATATTATTATATATGTTATATATATATATATATATATATATAATAATAATCATATATTGATAAAATTATATTATATATATATATATATAGTATATACTATATATATATATATATAGGTATATATAATATATAATTATATTATATATAGTTTCAGATTATATAAGATATATAGTATGGTATATTTTAATACTATATATATATATATATATATATATAATATATATATATATAATTATATAATATTAAGTTAGCATATTATCCATATCTTGAAAGTAATATTTTTAGATTATACTTTCATTTTCCAACTCATACTTCGAAAATTATAGACAATCTAATTAAACGCCTTATACTAACAATTTTTTAACACCTATACTAAATTATTTAGTACATAAAACATTACTAATTAAACCTGTTAGCATAAGAAATAAATTAATTGAATAGGAACTCTTATGTTTTCTCGTCGAGTATAATTATTTTATTAAGATAATGTTATATTCTGCGCACTGCCAGAGTTGGTTTTGGATTATATTATAAATCATATATATATATATATATATTTCTAATACATTTATATATAATATATATATAATATTATATATATATATATATATATATAAATTATATATTATATATATATATATATATAGATAGTATTATATTATAATATATAATATATAAATTATAATACTATATATTTATTATACGACTTTTTAGTTTATATAATATTCATAATAT
>JABUQX010023338.1:42500-50000 GCA_015478945.1 Trachelipus rathkii | reverse complement strand
CAAGTTTATCGATTTGAGTGTGAAGTTAGGGCTAAAAACTGACTTTGATTTTTGGTGCATATCCATTGAATGTTACATTAAAGTGATTAAACTTACCATCTTTGGACTGGCTTGACAACATACTTTGAATTTTTTGTCTCATGTCGTCGTACAAACAATTTATATAATTCGTTGCAATTGCTCTTCGTGTCAGGGCTGATCTTAGGATCGAGAATATTAGAGTTTCCTAACAATAATATTAATATAAATATTATATATATATATATATATATATATAATATTATATATATATTATATATATATATATAATAATATATAATATAATATATATATATATATATTTATATATATTGATGACAGAGAGTGGTTGTGCATTGTCATTGTGAGATAATGGCAATGCATCGTCACTTGCTGCAGTTGTTATGTTTTTCTTATTTTTCCAGACTACCTAAAATATTGTCTAGTATTGTATATTGTTTGATATAAGAGTGAGATTATTCCAGCGTGATTTAATTGATAACACATCAAATAATATTGAAACAAGGGAGATTAATCGGTTAATTCAGATCGATCAAAAGGGAGTTTGAACATTAAGGGTGACTAAGTAAATAATTGAACAAATAACATATTATATTCTACGTCTAATCATACAACCTAATTATTATTTCAACATATCTCTATCTGTGCTATCTTTCTTTACGCTTTTCGATTTATTACATTCATCATTCATCATAAGCATGGCACGTTGTCCTCATATATAATAATCTTCTAATCAGTCAAAGAAGATAATAATAAAAAGGTAAGAGCTTTTCATTTCATTCTTCTCCTTTTCAATATTTAATATGTGTAATTAATAATAGATAAATAATAAATAAACTACCTAAAATATAATATATATTAATAGTTAAATAGATAGAATATAAATATTAAATAGACAGAATATAAATATTAATTGTCCTAGAAATAGCTCATTGGCTGCTCATTTGCGCAACTCAGCTAATTCAATTTGTCTAAGAAAAAGTCTGTAAATATAAGCATTATGGGAAACGAAGATACAGATGAAAAGGGGATAGAAGTGAGGATGATTAGTAAGTGTCCTTATTTCAGACTAAAAGAATATGAAAGATGAGAAGAAGACGAGACTGGATATAGAATGAATGGAACTTAAAACCAGAAGGGACTAATAATAAGATTGCATCTAGAAGGGAGAGCTGAAGAGTTAACAAGAATTTGAATATGAAGAATTTAAACAAGGAGAAAGGAGTGAATTTGCATATTGGAAGCACGCTGTAGATACAAGATTATAAAGAGTTTAACATTTAACAGTGCATAAGATTAATAAGAGATTGGAGAGGAGAGAAGAAAGTGCTAAAAGATTACTAATAAAGATATGCAAGATGTGAGCAAGCATCGTCTAGAATGAGATGGGGATCAGATAGTCAAAAGGTGCTTCATTTGATATACACCGCCAAATTTGAAAACATGGCAAGAGCCAGATTATAATATGAGGTGTGGAGAAGGTGAATGTATTACGAAATTCAAAAAGCAAATGTACGTATATTTGAAGAATAAAATTGAGCATGAGAGAAAAGAATAAAAGAGATGAAAAGGAAAGGACATATGTTGGTTAACAGGGACAAACAAGAAATGTCAAAGTACAGAAGCCGTATACAGGGAAGTGAAGAGAAGAAACACACAAGTCTTTTATACATGTGGCGGTAGAGTACATATGAGTGCATGTCAGAAAAAGTGTTGAATATAGAGTTCAATGTCTTCAGATGTCCATTAGCGAAAGAGTGTAAGAACAAAGATATATTTGAAATTCTGGAGAAGAAAGGTCATGAGCTTAAGAGTGTCAAACACGAGGTAAAATATGATATACACCTCGTGACCCAAGAACCAAAATAAATGTTGGAATAAAATGGCGCTTCCACCTTCGTTAACCGGATAATGCTTGTCGAGAGTATAGACATGAGTTGCAGATGAAAGAGATATAGAAGGGATGATAAGCTATATTAGATACTGGAATAACATACAGATGATTGGAGGAATACTGAAGAGAATATTAAGAAATCTAACAAAAAAGAGATAAAGAGGATAAGAGAGAGTGAAAAAAAAGAATAGCAAAAGACAATATATTTTGGTCAGGTTCTGATTATAAAGGGAAAAAAGACTACCAAATACCTGTGATTTACGGGAAAAGGGGTGGGAAAACATCATTACATAAACAACCCGATTATATTAACGATCTGTTAACAAATATACCATGGCTGTAGGGAGAAAAAACTTTACAGAATTTGGCAATAATGGCGATATCAGTAATAATACATTATTTTAAGAAACATTAGAGTGGTACAAGTAAAGGGGAGGTAGAATGATGTGTCATGTAAGATTTACAAGATCAAAACGAAAAATAGTGCATCTGGTTTGGGGGGATTAAATGGTGGATAGTAACAATGAAACCACCTAAATAAAGACAGATACTTACAATACACAAGCCATTGCACATCTGTACCAAAGACAACCTATATTAAAATTTGGAGAAGGCATTTACGGGGGATAATGTATATATAGAGAAATAAAAACTATTACAAGGCTATAGAAAAAGTAATAATAATTTCATCATGATAAAATATTCAGCCCACACCCAGTACCTGTGGTGGTTTGAGAGGGCAAATGTTCAATGAACTTAATATCTAATGCATAGTGAATTGGAACGGGAAATTTTTTTTAGAAGATAATGAGTAACGGTATTTGCAAGCAACATGGACTGAGGAAACTACCGCAGAATGTAGAAAAAATAATAGATAGTTGATAGTTGTTAAGCCCCAGAAAAGATTCTCTCAGACAACGAAAGAGTAATTCCAAAATGAAACAATGAGTAGACTGTAGATGTTGCATCAAAACTATGCAACAGCGCAGAAAGTCCAGCAGAAATGGAAAGTGTGATAGGCTGGTATGTTCTTTTGAAAGAAAATATTAGAAAAATTACAAGAAGATGGGCGTACCAAAACCAAGAATTGTGATTAGATGGCTGTGCACGACGAAATAACATACCCAACAGGGGGATACACAGCAAATAATCTGTGTTTGCGTTGAATAAGGAGGGAAAAAACCACATTGGACATCAATGAAATAGATGCTTGAAGGACATTGATCAAGAGAAAATAACACAATATTGCAAAAGTCTGGAAAGAAGTAAATAAGTCAACAAGCCAGAGATGAAAATGAAGACATAAATAACATCAGAGAAAAGTAAAGTCCAGATGTGACAATTGGAGATGGTTATACTATAAAAGAGAATGATAAAGATGAAGGACCAGAAGTCATAGGAATAGACGGGAAAAACGAGAGTTAAAAACAGGATGTCAATTAGAATACAAAAAGAGTGCACATAATCTAGAATACAAATGGAGCACCCAGAAGAGACATAAAAGAGAAAATGTGAAGAAATTGACGATCAAGATCCATAATTACATATTGAGAACTAAAAAGAAAAAGTGTGGACATAAGCGAAGGACAACATGAACACAAAAGAGCACAACAGGAAGAGGAAGAAGATAAAGACGATGATGAAAGCGACATCTCTCTGGGTGTAGTGGCTAATATAGAACAAGAACAAGAGGAGGAAGACCAAGATGGAGAGGAAGTAGAAAGAGAAAGAGATTTGAGTAGATTGAAGAAGGGAGAAAGGTGGAAAATGATAGAAAAAGAAACTGGCCAAGAAAAGAGAGTTGAAATAATGAGCAGAGCGGGTAAAGTGAATAGCAAGAAATGGAATCAATGTTACAACACCAAGAATTTGCATGATGGAACAATCAACTGGATAAACCTAAAAGACTTTAAGGAACATGAACAAATACCTGATGAGGAAGAAATACTTTTAGTTGATGTAAGAGATATAGAAGTCATTAAGGCAAAGGAAAATGAGATACAAAATTGGAAAGAGAATGACGTAATGGAGGAAGTGGTAAATAAAGGAAGGAAAGGATTAAATACAAGATGGGGCATAACGGAAAAAAGAAAAAAATGGAGTGAAATTCTGCAAGTAGTGGTTAGGGGTTTTGAGGAAAAAGGCAATGATGAGGGGAATGAAGCTACAACATGTGCAGCTGAAGCACTTAAAATGACATTAGGCATAATCAAAAGGTATAACTGGGAATGTAAGTCGATAGACATTAAAGCTGCATATTTACAGGGAAACAAATTAGAAAGAGAGGTTTTCGTAAAACCACCAAAAGAAGCAAATACGAACAAATTGTGGAAACTACGAAAGGCAGTATATAGTTTGAAGGATGCTGCAAGGGTATGGTATTATAGTTTGAAGGAAATATTAGAGAGATTAGGGGGTGTATGTTGTAAATTAGAACCTTCCATATTTAAGACAAGCAGAAGTAAGAAATAATGCGTTTGTCATGTGGATGACATCATGTTATGCGGGATAACTTTGAGAACAATAATAAATAAATTAAAAGAGAGATCAAATAGATTCAGGTTTAAGGATTCGTATATAGCGGGTGCAATATACATGATAAGAAACATGAGTACTTGAACAGATAACTACAAGAAAACAACTAACAATACCATAAATCATCATCTACAAGGGTGATAGGCGTGTTAGATGAAGAGAAAAAACAAATATAGATCAGGGAGACAAATTAAATTGGTTATGGACAACAAACAAGACCTGAATATCTTTCCAGTGCAGTTTTGGGAAAGAAAATAAGAAGATATGAGAAAAATATAAAATCATGAAAAAAAACATTTGAGTCATAAAACCTGAAGTAGGACACTAAAAGGACGATTTATGAAAGTTTGCGGATGCATCCTTAACTGATTAGGTTAACCGGTAGAATCGCAAATAGAATATATATTATTATAGATGTAGTCATGGAAAAAAGATGCCAATCATATGGAAGTCTAAGGTTTAACAAGTTGTGATTTGGTTTTGTTGGCGAATCTGAAAAGAGTTGAGAGGATTGTAGAAATTTGCAGGGTGCTGCAAAAGGATGGGGTTAAATTAAACGTAATAAGAGTAAGGTTATGGTTGTGAGTGAGACAGTTCTTCAGTGATGAAGTTGTGTAGATGCGTGAGCAGCTGACACAAGTGTCTGAGTTTAAATATTTAGGGTATAGATTGGATGGAGGACGATGATGCAGTGTGTAGATAAGGAAAGTGTGAATCCAGGAAGTGGTTGGTGCATAAATTGTTTCGAATTAAAGGACTAAGTCTTGAGTCGCTTAGTTTACATACGATTACCTTGTTATAGTAATTATAGACATGTCTGAATAAGTATAAGATCTAAAGCTTCAATGGTTCATATGGACAATCTTATGGGTTAAGTGTGAGAAGAATGATAAAAATGAGAATGAATTATTAGAGATGTGTGGTGTGAAGAAAGCGGTAAACGAGAGAATAAATGAAAGTATGTTGAGTATGTTTGTCATGAAAGATACATGATAGTCGGTTTTTTAAGGGATGTAATAGTGGCGAGGGTTGGAAACCGACCTGCTGGAGATCAAGAAAAAGTGGATTGAGTCAGTAAACAAATGTCTGAAGAGAGAAATGTGAGTTTCGAAGCAAAGAATAAAGCTAATAAGAGGCGGGGTTTTGTGAGGTATGGTTGTGGCCCACCTGGGCCAAGGAGACTTACACTGAACGATTACCATAGTGAGGCTCCGTGCAGCCTGTACCATATAGGAATTTTTGACTGCGACGAGTCCTTACTAATTAATGTACAGAGGGGGCGGTAAGGTTGCCTCTTTTCAACTTTTTCATATTCTTCTTGGAAATTATAGATAAAATTTTCTCACCTTCCACCATCTGAGGAGAAAGTAGAAGAATTATATATTATATATATATTATATATATATTATATAATAATATATATATATAATATATACTATATATATATATATTATATTATATATCAGATCATGTGAAATGTAATAATTTTATGCCCTAATAATAATAAAAAATTTACTAATAACTAAACTCTCTTTATATATTGCATACCTCTTTTAACATATTGTATTTACTGTATTTTATGCAAATACCCTAAAAAGGAGATATATATGAAAAAAAGTAATTATAAAAAAAAAAAAAAAAATTTGCCTTTGGTTTTTAAAAAAAAAAACGTGTTTTTTTTTAAAAAAAAAAACACGTTTTTTTGAATGCCAACCTAAGTATATAGATTATATATATAATATTATATATATATAGATACTATATATATATATAATATATATATATATATATCTCAGAGGATGGGAGTCGGGAGTCGATAGCGTTTTCAAAGGTAAGGAGTCGAGTTCGGAGTCGATTTAAAAAAAAATGACTCCTTTCGACTCCAAAAACATTTTGTATAACTTTTCAAATAATTTTGAAAAACTAATTGAATTTTAATTTAAAATACATAAGTTCTTATTTATATTTGTTTATTAATTAAATTATTTTTTTTAATTTTTCCTTATATTAAGAAAAGAAAACATTTTTCACATATACCATTTTTCTATATTATTTTTTTCCCTGAGTCCGAATACGCTAATATTTTTCTTGAGAAACTAGTCGCGCATACCTTTCAACCACATAAACATTTGCCTTAAATGATGCAGAGATATTGACCTTTATATATATATATATATATATATATATATAATAGTATATATATATATATTATATATATATAAATTATATATATATATATATTATAATATTATATTATAATATATATATAATACTAAATATATATAACATCAGGCGAACTCGGTATAGGACAATGGAGAACCCTCCTTCTCAATTATGATAAATAACTTGAATGCAAATTTTAAAATTGTCTTGTAAGAGAAAACGTACGATATTTATTTGCCCCTTGAAAATTTAAAACAATACTTTGCAACAATTTTAGATATAATTCTCATTAGTTTGATTGAACAAAACATATTCGGTCCGAAGAGCGAGCGAAATCATTTCCTCCAGTTAGCACCTATAGTAATGAAAAATCATACGTCTGCGCAATACAGAAAGAGTTGAAAATATACTAGTTTGGCGATTACGTATCGCTTGTAAGGTGACATTATTATTTATATTATATTATTATTATTTTATTAATATAAATATATATATATATAAAATATATTATATATAATTATAATATGTGATATAATATATATATAATAATATATATATAATAATTATATTATATATATTATATATTCCAGAATTGAGATTCGTTCAGAAATATATCACTAATTCCCAACCTTTTCACAATCTCTCAGGGAGCGTTTGTATTAGATGAATTATTGAAAACAATTCCAAAAACGTTAAAACCCAAGATGAATTTTTAACACCAAACTCCGTAAACATGTTTTTTAACAAGAGAGCCATTGTTTAGAGTGCTTAAAATATTCGAATGAAAGCAAACACGAGGAACACAGAGATCAACAGGAGAGTTCAAAGAAATGGCCGATCCTACTTTGTATTTTGCTCACTCTTTATCC
>JABUQX010023338.1:32500-37500 GCA_015478945.1 Trachelipus rathkii | reverse complement strand
TATATTAATATATATAATATAATATATATATATATATATATTATATATATATATAATATATATATATATATATAATATATATATACTATATATATATATAAACAGATTATGATAAAGATTTTATTCATATTGATTACAGATTGTCATATAATTACTCACAAAATTGAGTTTTTAAAATCTAACATACCTTAAGAGATTTTTATATATTAATAAGTATACAAAATCTTAAAGACAAGGAAGGCATTTTAACATAAAAAAAATAAAAACTACGTTAGTCACCAAAACATTTAATAACAACGCATCATAAACATATGGAAATATCATCACGAAGGAGAATATCTGGAAGTCAAAAAATTTGGAGAGTAAAAGGGAGAATCCTGTATTTTCTAGAACACTGGACACCCAAAAATAGCGAAAGATCGAATCCGTGAAACAAGTGAGTCTTGAGAAAATTTCTCCCCCCAAAATATTCAATCAATGACCCCAAATCACAGTAATTCTTCAGAAAACTAATAACTTTATTGCAATGGAGTAAGCCAAGCCATCACAATCACTAAGAAGCAGCATCATTGAACTTGTTGCCCTCTTCAAACCCAAAATATTATTTCTAGTAGAAAAATTTTTTTGTTAAAGATGTATGTTACCACTTTCATACAGTAAACTAAGATCAGCAGTGTTCAGAAGTAATCAAGAACTGATCAGATATCATTTACTACAGATATATGATAGCTAAATATTCAAATGAGTCATTTATTTCTTTAACTAAGCTTACGAGCCAGTTTGAAAAATTGAACTATGTATTCCATTGCAATATATATATATATATATATATATATATAATATATATATATATATATATATATATAGTATATATATATATATATATATATATATTATATTATATTATATATATAATAATTATATAATATATAAATATATATAATATATAATATTATTATAGCTATATATATATATATATATATAATAATATATAGATATAGATATATATATATTAAATATATATATATATATATATAATATATATATATATTATATATCTATATATATATATATATATTAGGATTTTTAAATTTGAATTTAATGAGTATCTTAGTATTCCATATTGATATTTGAGTAAACCTATTTCAATAATCAGTAGATAGTAATACAACCTGTATGAATACATAACAGCTACCATTATTTCTTTGTTAAAAATGTCTATGCCTGGAATGAAATAAATCGCCTTCCAGCAAAATTTTAATTATTAAGTACTAATTAGTAATTTCCAGTCCGGCCGAACCGAAAAAAAAAAAATGTCAAATTCCGCCAGGACCGGAATTCCGGTACACCTCAAATTATAATATATATAATTTATATTTATATATATTATATATATATATTATATAATATATATATATTTATATATATATTATATATATATATATAATATTATATATATATATATATATATATTATATATATATATATATATATATATATATATTATATATATATCATAATTATATATATATATATTATACCAGTATATAATACCAAGCTGTAGATCAGGGGTTCAACCCTCCGAAATTATTTAAGCAATCAAATTTTTTTTCCTAAAGTCTCTAATATAATATAAATAAAAAAATATAATCAATAATTAAAATAATAATTAATGAATATGAAAGTTTTTATCAATGGAAATGAGAACATGTTTGTGTCGTAACGATTCTTAGGTCAGTGGCTGTTTCTATATATGTATAAAATATTTATACCAGGAACTTATAAGCTTTCAAGTTTGCAGATGATAGCAAATTTGCTACCTCAGTTAGGAATAGATGATATATTAAAACTTAAAGATAAGGAGGAGCTGTAATCGTTGATGACTAGCAAGTCATCCTTCTTCAACTAAGCTTCTCTCTCATTAACCATGTTCGATCTGCTTTCTCTGCGCCATCAGGTAGAGACATGGTATCGGGTGAAAAAAATTCTCGTTCTCCAATCACTCTCGCCAATTTTCATTCATCTAGAAATCGTTGCAGATACTCTTCGACGAGCAAAAGCGGGCTTTCATCAAAGAATGCACTACTTCCTGGTCTCCTACTGACAAATCTCTGGCCTCTTGCAAAAAAACATCTCTAGCAACTTCTGCAAATCTCCCTTTCCTCTTATGGTTCGTTAACTCTCCAAACTTTAAAAAGGCCATTCTCTTCGCCTCCTATTTCACTAACTCAACCCTAGACATTCTGTATTTCTCTCCTCCTCCTCCCTGCTCGGATCCTATGTCTGCCTTGATTACATTTGATTGGGTGCATAGGCCCCTGAAATCTATGATTGGATAGGAATAACAGTGCGCCCAATGCATTCCTCCAAGTTTTGAGGATGTTGCTTCCGAGTATCCCCGACCCCTCGTTCAACTATACTCCCTAGGCTACAATACTAGCACTTTCCCTCAGTGTTGAAAGGGCGCACATGTCCAACCTATTCGAAAAAAGAAGCCGCTCTGATCCCTCTAACTATCGTCCATGCTCTCACTTGTATTCTATCTAAGATCTTTAAACCCCTTCTCAACTCTCACTCTTAGATTATCTGAAAACTCATTCCTTTCTTTCTGATAGCCAGTACAGGCTTCAGCGCTGAGGTCTACTGGCGATTTACTTTCCTATCTAACGACTTTATGTTTCAGCTCTTAGGAACTACGGGAGACTTGCTGTGGCCCGCTTGACATAATTAAAGAATTTACGAGTATGGCCGCTTCACTCTCTCCAACTCTCCTTCTTTGGGTTTCCTTTCTCTTGCTTAATTAGTCTAGCTTTCTTTCAAATCCCTCAATGTCGGCTGTTGTTGAGGGCGATTCTCTCTTTTCTGTCAAATGTGCCGTAAAACTAGCCCTAACTTTTACTGATTGACTGTTTAGTAGCTGAAAAGGTAATAATATATATATATTATATATATTAATATATATAATATATATTATATATATAATATATTATATATAAATATATATATATATATAATACCTCACAGCAAAAATTTAAACCAGTCTACAACTGTTTTTGAACTAAAATAACATACATTGAAACCTTTGCTACTGTTGCATCTTGTACAAAATAGACATAATGCCAAAGTGCATCCTTGTATGTAATCCTACTATGGCAAACCAATAGTTTTGCCGGGTGAAACTGTTACTTACTACAAACCTTGTCCCATTTGCAGAAAATTTTAAATTTTCTCCACTCTTACTATTGAACATTCTTTTAAACATTCTCACATCTCTTTTGTTGCAAAATTAGTCGATTATCAGTTTTTAAAAAAATATCAATCTTGGGTCCGGGAGTCGTTGTTTTTATATCGACTTCTGGTCGGGAGTCGGAGCCAATTATTTTTTTCAACTCCTCATCTTATTTATATATATATAATATTATATTATATATATATAATATATATATATATATTATATATATATAATATAAATATATATATATATATATATAAATATATATTATATATAAATATATACTATATTATATACACCAACAATCTGGGTGTGCTAGTGTGAGAAGAATGATAAAGAAAGAAAGAATGAAAGAAACAAAGAAAAAGTAATATTGATAGAGAAAAATGAAAGTATGTTGAGGATAGTTTGGTCATGTGGAAGGAGCATTGATAGTCGTTGGTTAAGCCGGATGTATAGTGTGAGTTTGGACCGACGCTGAGATGAGAGGAAGTGATTGAGTCGGTGAACGAATGTCTAAGAGAGAAATGTGAGTTTGGCAGAGCAGAGAATAAAGGTGCATATAAGAGAATGGCGGGGTTTTGTATGGGGCATGGTTGTGGCCCCACCTGGGCCAGGGATGAACCCTTACATTGACGATATTACCAATGAGGTCCGTCGCCGTCCATGATGCTCTAGCGTGATTTTCTCGTCTATGCACATCTCTCGCAATAATGTACAGAGGGGCAGTAAGGCTGGGCTTTCTTTTCGCGTTGTCATGTTCTCATACTGCTTTTCTTTTCCGAGCTTGTACCAAGCACCTACCCCCAGTCTTGGCAAAAGGAAGTGAAGGAAAAAGAAGAAAATAATATATATGTTCTTCTTTCTTTCTTACCTACCTTTCTTCCCAAGACTGGAATTATAAGTGCGCTACAGCATCGGAAAAGAAAAAGCAGTAGAAGAATATAAAAGTCGAAAAGAAACCCAGCCTTACCGCCCCCTCTGATACCATTAATTAGTGGAAACTCGTCACAACAGAAATCCACCCTAGGCTCATTGGGACCCGACAGGCCCTCTACATGTTAAATCGTCAATTAGGGTTCATCCCCTTGGCCCAGGTGGGCAACCATATCCCCATACAAAACCCCGCCATTCCTCTCCTATCATGCACCTTTATTCTCGCCTCGCCAAAACTCACATTTCTCTCCTTAGACATTCGTTCACCGACTCAATCCACTTTTTCTTCAGTCTCCCTGCCGGTCGATTCCCAACACAACTCACCACTATACGATCCGCTTAACCAAACCGACTATCATTCATCCTTTCCAATCATGACCAAACCATCCCAACACTTCATTTTTATTCTCTCATTTACCCCTTCTTCACACCACACAACTCTCTAATACGTTTCATTCCTTCATTTTATTAATTCATTCCACACTAGCATCTCCTAAGATTGTGTTCCATCTAGAACACATGAACTTTAGTCTATACTTCTTATTCCAGACCATAGTCTCACTACCATACAATAACACATGTAACAACATACCCTCATGTAAGACCCTAGCGCACTCAAGACTTAGTCCCTTTACATTCACCAATGATTTAATTGCACCAGCAACCTTCCTGCCATTCCCAACTACCCTGCTACAACTCTGCATCATATCCATTCCCTTCTCATCCAACACATACCCTAAAAATTTTAAACTCAACACTTGCTCCAGCTGCCTCCCATCTCAACATAAAACTACACACTTGAGGACTGTCCTCACTCACAACCATAACCTTA
>JABUQX010023338.1:0-27500 GCA_015478945.1 Trachelipus rathkii | reverse complement strand
TTTCTGTAAACTATAATAAGGTGATTCAGAACTTAACTTGTACCATTACTAATTTTATACTATTACTAAATTTACTAACCTTTTCATTCTTGCATGCATCTGTATCTCTTGCCTTCTATCTCTCTCTGTGGTGATTTTTGGATCATTGCATGAGTATCGGTGGAAGCCTGGTGCAGGTGATTTGGACTTAGCATGTGCCTTGAAATTTGACATTGTTTGTTTTCGTTACCTGTGTTATATTTGAGACGAAGAGGGTCGAATTGTAAGTTAGGGTGAATAATAAGAAGAAGATCTATAGGTGTGTGGTTAAAGGTAAATATTTATCGCCGCTGGTTAATACCCCCATTTTGAACACTATTACATTTTTTTAATAAGCTTATTTTTCTTTTATTTTCATATACCTGCTTGCTTTGGAGAACGAATGCGCATATAACCTCACCTCATCTTGCTTAAGCTGTCATTTGCTAACGTGGTTGTCTGGTTTTTCATGTGTTTTGTCCCCAAGGAGGTCTGTTTGAAGGAGGGAAGTGTTGCAGTTGATCGAAAGGTGAGTTTTTTGCAGCTACAATTAATTTTTTTGTACGATTAGGCTTTTATTAATTATAAATACGCTTCAATGTGAAAACTATGTTTCTATTTTTTTCAATTGTCATAATCACAAGAACTCATCAGTCTTTGATTGTCTTATTAACAATACACGATTACCCCAAAATTTCCACCCTTATTCTTTATTACTTCCTCCAAAATTCAGTCTATTCTAATTTTGACTTTATTGTGCACCACTTTCTTTCATCACCTCACCTCCTGTTTTTAACTTATGCTCCAGCGTTTGAATTCTCCAACTGCAAACACTACTCTTTCCTACTACTGTTTCTATCCCCAGTTTTCAGCCAAGCGCGAATGTTGGGCATATGTGCGCTTTGATGTGGTTTGTTCTTGCATCTCTAATTTGAAGTTTCTGAATATTATATCTTGTGGCTTGGGTTTTCCAGGCTTTCTATGACTAAATTCGTGTTTGTTTTAAATATATCCTAACTTTACTTAATGTTCTATCTTCAACTACCTTTCTTAACCCTCTCTTTCTTTAGTACTGCATCAAGACTCTAAATTTTTTTGAATGTAATTAAGAGCCTTAAGTAAGAACTTTATCACTTCTAAGTCAATTCTCCATTATTGCACAAAACCATGCCACCACGACATTTGTTCTAAATATCACTTTATAAATTTTTCCTCTCATGTTTTATTCTCAGGGACCGTCGGCACATATGTTATAGATGTAGTGAAACACCATTTTTTTTTTATGTTTGCAAAAATTTAAGTTTTTACATAATATATATATATCTTGAATCTGTAAAAAGGATTAAAAAAATTATGTCTAGGGAAGAAAAGCAAATATTAAGCAAAAACAAAGACAAATATTAAAATATAAGACAGTTTAAAAATTTGCTGTATAAATGTATTATTTGAAAATGTAATTAAGATAAAATATAAGCATCTCAAATTTTTATTGTTGATTCTACTTTAACAATTTCGAGAATGAGGATGCTAACCTGCATCTGGTTGGATCACAGGAGAATTCCCCCATATATATTAAACCTTAATACTTAAAAAAAATTCTAAAATTTTCTGGTACGCCCTAGTAAATATACTACCTATACCTATATATAACAGATACTATATACTACAACAACCTAACTATATATAGACTAAATAGACAATATACTACTATACATATATTATTATAGTAAATATTATATCTAATAATATAATATATATAACTATATATATAATATACTTTTATTTATTATACTATAATATATATATTACCTAAATTACTATATTAATATATTATATATACTATAATATATAATATATATATATATATATCAAATACATATTATATACTATACGCTATATACTAGAATAATAAAATGACTATATATATATTATATATATACATATATATACAGTACTAAATCACTTATAACCCTAAATATATATATATATATCATATAATATATACACCTTAATATTATATCTTATAACCAAGCTACTAATAATATATAGTAATATATATATAATATTTCTTACGATATATATAAGTATATATAAATATACCTATACTCATATCTATATATATAATTTAATAATATATATACTATATATTATTTAAGAAGACATAATATAGACATATTAATAATATAAGAACAGTCTAAAAAAGCACATGGCCATTATCGAGAAACATTGTCCCATCCAACCCACTACCCATCACATGCATCATTGCAAAATCCACAAAGCACCCTTAGGCTTGTCAATATTGTTTTAACTACAAAATCACCAATTTGGCTTAGTCAAACTTATAGATATATAAACATAATAGTACCCAGAACCATCCACATCATTTAATAACAAGTTATGGTTCATCAACATGCCATCTACATTACTAACTAAACTATAACTAAAAACCGCCAATTTGGTTCTCGGTCAATACACCTAACTATGATACCCAAACCCATCCCATATACCTACTCAATCCTCTTATGAATGATACAAGTGGATCACACTCAACAACCTCCTCTGCCGAGACCACCTATTCCAAAAATCTTATAACCAAGCCCTTCACTTACTGAATGCATGAACTTTCTTAATTATCAAGATGAGCAATTGCTTTCTTCTTAATTTCCTTATTAATGCCCCCTGGTCACCTGTTCATGTTCTACTATGAAAAATCTCTCGGTCACGACTAGGGGTGGGAAAGGAAAAAAACAAGTCGTTTTTTTTCCCGCAAAATAAACCGGTTTTTTTCACGAAAAAAACACAGGCACTGAAACAAAACAAGTTAACAACGCATCTATCACCAAAGCTCTCATCTTATATATTTCGATACCATGTCTCTCTCAATCTAGCCTTGTGCGGACTTTACCCATGCTTTGTGCACAAACACATTGACCATATAAGTACGCAAATAATACGTCTTAATTTGGACATTTTTTGGTTCCAATATTCCCATACAAGTGGAAGCCCCTTGAGTTGGTCGTTTCAAACTTTTTTTTGGTATTTCTCCATATTTCTTATTTATATTCTAGCAATTATTGATATTCATAACTTTTTAGTTGTGCTTCATTAATGTTTTCTGACTCTGTTTCAGGCTTTCAGTAACATTTTTATCATAACTATCTTAAATCGAATTTAAGAAAATGCCACGTTGCATATAAGTCGTGTGACGTGCTTCTTTAAGGAAATAAAAGGGGAGCAAAGGCCCTTCGCCATGACAAGTAACTCTTTGTTGTGTAGCTGCTGCAAAAACATAGTATTACATATGCTCGCATCGACATCTAGACTACGGAAATTTTGAACAACTTTGACCCACTAGCAGAGAGATGAATTATGATAAAGGACAGCTAAGCTTAAAGAGATCCTGTTACTTGCCCCTGCGTCCATTCACCACTGTCATCTCACACGATACCTATCATACGACATCTGAGATATCAGACCTATATCAGTCCAGATCAAAATCTAAAGTGGCTGAATCACGCTGATAGAGACCCGTGATACATGAGCCTCATTAAGACATCTATGGGACTATTAGGAATATAGAGACAGTAGAAGCCACATGGATCTACGAGAACTGTCCCAGTCAACCCACTAACCAAAACCAACTATCATGCAATTCCACAAAAGCACCCTAGGAGCATTGTCACATTACTGTAACATAAGAAATCATACCCAAATAATTGACTCCTAGTACAAAAATAATGATCAACTATCATATATAAATAATATTCAGCATCACTATAATATAACCATATATATATATAAACAATTAGTAATATACATATATATACTCATATATATAATTATACATATAATCATACTTATTATAAAGTATGACTTAATATATAATATATATAATACCTATACTATAATATATTATAATACATATACTTATATACTATATCACTATACATATACCAGTAGTATTATCTCTCATATTTAACTATAATATTAATCTAATATACATAATATATAAATAACACTATATATATATTATATATAATATACCTAACTAGATATATAATATATATATATATATATATATCATACTATATATATATACTAATTATTATACTAATAATAAGTACCCAACCTCCACATGCATTAATAACTTAGTTATGGTTACACATGCCATCTAACATTAATAGCTACTATATAACTAAAAAACCCGCCAATTTAGCTTCACGCCAATATATTATACTGATACTCCAACCCATCATACGATATCCAACCGCTTTTTAAATGGTTGCAAATCAAGTCACACTGCAACAACCTCCTCCTGGCAGACCATTCCAAATTTAAACAACCCTCAATTACTAGGAAATGCAGCTTTATATATATTTACAAGATGACATAGTTTTCTGGCTAAATTTATCTTATTAATGCCCCTTGGATCACCTAGTCCAATGCCTCATATATACAAGAACCTATTGGTACTCGGCATAATTAATCAAATAGATAGCGAATGAAAAGCATAGAAGTATCATATCAACTCTGAGAAATCGCTTTCTTACAGAAAACATTCGCTAAATACCATCAGCACTCTCCTCATAGCCTACTTACCCTCAACCCAGAAACTCATTCCTTGTTGCATCTACTTTGCACTCGCCTAGCATATACTAAGATCTTTCTTTAATAAGGGGCCCAAAACTTGTGCACAATACTCTATTACGTGGACCTAACATAGCTACTTTATACCAAGCTTTACTTCATATAGCTTCCGCTTCTTGTCAATAAAACATTGGAATTATTTACTGTCCCAGCACATCTATTAGCTCTTTATTTTAGTCCAACAACATGATTAGTCTACTTTCAATATTCACTGTTTAATTAGATCACACCAAACTTTTTTCTTTGATCCACGAGACTCAAGCCAGTCCCCATTCATTCAATAGATTCCTAAAAACTTTTTCTTGAGTAAACCTAGGTGTCAAGAACCTTTATCACTTCCAACGTTAACTATTAAAATACATTTGCACTTATAGCATGCCCAGCCAAGGAAGTGAATCCCAAGATCATTTTGAAGCTATATGCATCCGTTTCACTCATTCCTAACTGAAGGTGGCCACCTTAGTATCATCTGTAAAACTTAGAACATGCATATTAAGTCAGCCTGGTCCCTAAAATCATTATTATATATCATGAGGAACAATAAGTGGCCCAAGCACTGAACCCTGTGAGGACAACCACTCTTCACTATTATCATGCAATGATAGTCACAGCACCAAGTAGTCAGTAATGCACTGCGGTTCCTGAGGGAGTGAAAGCACGGACTAGTGATTAGTGAAATCAAAAGTTGACTAATTTCATAAGCCAAATATTTAATCTTAGTCACTTACTTCATCCCCCCTTCATTTTACAAATCTTGGGTATAATTTTAATTTCAATAATTTTTAAAATTATTTTCCACACGATATCATAATATTACCACAGGTATGACCGATTGTGTCATTCAGACCAACAATTCAATATAAGAATATAATATACATTCACACAATTATAAACTTAAAATGTATAAAAATGATATATAAAAAAAAATGATAAATCAACACTTACATAGAGTTAAACACTTAGTTAAGTAGAAAGCCTACAAACAGCAGTCGCAGGCTTACAACCTACATGCTAAATGGTAACAGACAAAACAATTGATAGAATACTAAAGAGAAAGGTCAGTCTGCCTATTTTATAAATCATAATTGGACATATTTCGTTTAATTTCAGATAATCCTCCCACATATTTGAAAAATGACAAAATACTCAGATGATACTGCATAATTAGCCTCTTTATATTTTTCAAAAATACATTTAATGAAAAAAAACGAAAAAACTGAAAAAAAAACAAAAAAAAACATGAAAAAAAACATGTTTTCTTTTCCGAAAAAAACAATGAATTTTCAAAAAAAGACGAGTTTTCTTTCCAAACGCCTAGTCTCTTATTAAATCACATAGATTGTACTCATATATTTTGTAGAACTTGTATCATAGTTCCCAGCTCCTTGCGAGAAATACGCCTTTCTCACAGAAAACATTCCTAAACATCCTTCAGCCCATCCTCCCTCAGTAGCTCAGTCTACCTTCAACACCCCAGGAATCATCCACTTGTTGCTCTTACGTTGCCATCCTCTCTACGCATATCTAAGTCCTTCTTAAATAAGCGACGCCCCAAACTTGCTGCACAATACTTTCTATTACTGGACCTAAACATAGCTATTTATACAGTTTACTTATTTACTTCTTGCTCTTGTAACAACATTGCGATTTATTATCCCAAGCATCTTATTAGCTTTATTTTACACTTATAAAACACTGAATTAGCTACTTTCAAAATTACTTGCTATAATCACACCTTAAATCTATTTTGCTTGCGTCCACCAGTACTCAAGCGCAATCCCCATTCATTATACGATAGTTAGTAACCTTTATATTGAGAACCTAGGTGAACAGAACCTTAACACTTTTACTATTAAAATTTCATTTGCCACTTATCTCCCACCCAACAAAGAATTTATCAAGATCGTTTTTGACAAAATCTTATATAGCGATTCCTTCACTACTCCTAACTAGCAGTGGCCCACTTTAGGTTATCATCTATGCAAACTCTAAGAAACCTTCCATTAAGTCCCTGGTCTAAATCATTCCTCACGTATATATAATGAGAACAAATAGTGGCCCCCAGCCACCTGAAAACCGATTGGCGAGAGGGGACACCACCTCTTCACTATTATCCCATGAATTGCATTTATTCCCATTAGTTGTACACACTGTTTATCTATTTTCGCACACCACTCCTTTAGACGATCAAACCCTGTACTCACATCTATACCACCATTGCAAATAACTTTTTCATCACGCACCTTACATAATTTGTTTAATCTTCAAAATCAAAGCTATTACCTAAAGTCTAAACCATAATACCAATATCACACTGGACTCTCCTATCTGGTACGAGACTGCAAGTCCACAGTAATTTATTTCTTTATACAATTCTAAAGGTATGGCTGACACGTTGCATCTCACCCTACTTACCTGCAAAACCGTGCCTGGGACGTCATACAATACCTTGTCATCTTACATACATATTTTCTATATTGACCTTTCATATAACTATTCCGAAAACCTTACAACCAGAGATGTTAAGCTAACTGGCCTATAAGTTTCAAAATCTTTCTCTTACTACCTTTCTTATAATAGGCACAACATATGGCCATTTTCCAGTTCATCTAGTACCCAAACACAAATGATATAGAACACTCGCACTTAAAAATCAACTCTACAGTGCCTTTGACAATGCTGGCTAACTACCTTTTCAGCAATTCTACCATACTCTATCACCATACAACTTCAGGGCCTGCAAGCTTTACCGTGGATCAATGATACGAATCTAATAAGCGCTTTAATATCTTCTCTAAGGTCAAATTCAAATTCTGTAAGGTCTATTTGATTACTGCATACACGAGAAACACTAACTTAGTCTCCATAACTCATTCAAGTCCTACATCCTTTATCCTGCAGTAAAACTTAGACACGGCAAAATAAGCCACCTTAGAAAATGTTGAGTACACTTCCTTATTCTGAACTCACTAAATTTTTCAATCAATTTTAATTGGACCAATTTGTCTATTCTTACCTCAGCATTAATTCAACTATAAAGACTAAAACTGACAAAACTTCTATCAGACAGGTCTCTCCCATATTATATATCCGTCGCTAAATATAATTTGGCCTCTTAACTTTCGCCACTTTCTTAATTTGATTGCGTTAACGGTTCAGTTCGTATTCTTTCCATATACTTTTTCTAATCATCTTCCCCTATTACACCTATTGAATATTTAAAACATCTACGTTTTCCTATGAAAATTCTTCTTATCTCATCTATTCCAACAAAACAGTTTTCCTTTTGCACCACTAATGGTTTACTTTTTAAAACATACTGACTAAATATCATTAAAATTCGGCTTAACAAAACATATCCACTCGCTCAACAACACCCAGTTCTTGGTCTATTAAACTCATTAATATCCTAAGTCATAGTAATGATAACCTTCAAGACATCGCATCACGCGAAACTAGTTTTAAGCTCACACAATCCGCCATTTCAGAATAATCTAAGATCTTTTCCTTATTAACACTTGCAATTTGGGCCCAGCATATCACCATCTTCATATTTAAATTCTCCATTTGCCAATACATGGTCACCTAGGTCCTAAATTCTCACTCCAACTCTAAACTCTCACTCCACCATACTTATCATCGTTAGTTAATATAAGTCTGGTAGTGCATCGTATCCTCTGTGGGAATCTCTGGAACCATCTGACAGGTCAAAAAGTATATCTAGCTATACATTTATGACTGCAGAACCTACTAATTGATCCATATTAGACAGGCCCAATCCAAATAGTAATGCCGAGGAAAATTAAAATCACACAATATAATGGACTAAACAACCTACCTTTTCTGTTCACCCTGTGGCATCGCTGTCTTCTATTTCTTTCAACCATTTCCGCGTCTAATCTTGACTCTGAGCCAGGACATGCGAGTCCTAATAATAAAACCTGCCCACCTACTTCTAATCCATGATTTACTTGGCAAATACTATAAGAGAATATCTCACCCACACCGATTCAATATAATGATTCATTTTACACCAGTACAGACTCATTAATACAGAGGGATCCCTTGCTGTGTAACATCCAAAAGACGGCCACCACCCCACCACTTGACATCCTATCCTCTACCCGCAGCGAAGCTTATAAATAAAGTGAACTACAGCGGCCAGTCGTGTTTTAGAGAAAAGGACCGCTGCACATATTGTTTATTAAAGACGCAATGCCTGCAGGCGGTATTAAAAAAGGTACTTGCTAAAGCAGTAATTGTACGTACCAAACAAACAATACGCCGTAAAGCTAGAATTCCTCATCTATGGATACAATGAACACCTCAATCTCCGCCTCATCTATCAGTTCAATAACTATTCTACAGAAGCTGATGCAGCACTTCCTGATTCGTAAAAACACCATTTGCACTTACTCGAAAAACATCGGCTCATTATCACATTAGCAAATTATAATTTAAAATGAGCACACGTACACCATTAGCTTCTAATTTATCTCCCCCAACAATTACCCTACTTATACCGACCGACTTTCCATTGCT
Organism: Trachelipus rathkii; assembly: GCA_015478945.1. NCBI lineage: Eukaryota > Metazoa > Arthropoda > Malacostraca > Isopoda > Trachelipodidae > Trachelipus > Trachelipus rathkii. The sequence goes on along the minus strand of JABUQX010023338.1, from coordinate 18,293 downwards.
AATCTATTTGTAATTACTGGTCAATAAAGACAAAACCACCACGCCTTGTAACCTAGCTTACTTTTTGACTAAACTTACAGTCGTCACAACTCTATCTGGAAGAAGCACCCACACGACACCGTTTACGACTTCACGTGAACTCCATCTTGCTGCAAAAAGATCTCTTTATCCAGAAATTCTGCCCACGACAATCACAATTAAACACCCCCTAACTATTTTTGAAAAAAACATCAAATTTCCCTAACCCTTCTAGCTTTACACCTAAAGCGCTACTCCCACCCATTCACTGACCTGCACCTAACCTACGGTAAATTCCCAGAAACTTGCCATAGCAACTTCTCAGTATTCCACTCCGCTCTCTTCTCAGTCTTACATGACCACTCAACTCTCCCCTACATACAATCTAACTGCCTAATTAAATCTCTACTCTAACTCTACCTATTACCTAACTGTCCAGTTCATATTCCCATTGCACTCCGCTACCCACAACAAAAAAACCCAACATGCACAAAATCAACAACAATCTGCACGCCAACTAAACCAAAACACTTTTGTCAGACACATAATCTCTCTATCTATCCCTACGCACCCGCAATATACACTCTCCAACATCTGGCACACTCGAGAGACAGACATAAACTAACCTCTCAAATCGTTTCCTTTATCACAACTAATCTTTTATGAAAACAGATCCATATCTAAACACAACACACGATCGAACCAGGTATAACCCAGTGTCCAATCAGAGCTCCCAAACTTAGCAAAAACCAGCTATCAGTCTTTCCTTTAGAGAAAACCACCTCACCACACTCACAATTGGCCACAACTCTCCTCGAATCCACCCTCCCACTCACCTAGAAGCACAACGACAGTCGTAACCATGCGTCATCGCAGGTCACCAAGCGCCAGAACTGACTTATCGAGGATCCTCATCTTTAAAATTAATATATTTACTAAGCTCTACTACTCACCACCAATCCTAATTACTCTCCATACTTGCACAGACTACATACATTATCAACTACTTTATCCTCTTTCCCTCTCCACTCTCTCCCATGCTAGCGATGATATCCACTTTCTACTCACTCGCCTCCTCCTCCACCAGAGATCCCGCTCCCCTCCTCGCAACCCCACATCCCTATAAAACTATCGACCTCTCTTTCCTAAAACCAACACGAACACCATTCCCTCCTTCTCAACTCAAATACTTCCTTCTTACAACATCACATGGCATATCATTCACTCAGCCTCGTTCAATACCCCCCAATTCCTTATTACAACAACACAATTCCTATGCACTCTACAAACACAAAAAGCGGCACGCTAATCCACAATTTCCACCTCTCCACCAGTCCCCAACAGTTTCACACGAGACATACCATACTTTTAACATTCATTATTCGCTTCCACTAACCACCTCCTCCGTGCAGTGTATAACTATACCCACACAATAACAGTTTAATATCACTAAAGCCCTAAAAAAGAAATCACCTAAATCCTCTTTAAATAGGGTTAACAAATTTAAACAAGACCATAAACCTCTCTGAAATCCCACCAAAGGCACTTAAGCCCCATACAACAAACCACACAACCCCTCACAAGCACGCGCCCGATTACTACATAAAAGTTATAAAGGCTAGGCTTAACTGTAGATAGTACTGGTGCACCTGGGGCAAATACCTAAAGTTAACTCCATACTTACATAATAGCAAACTAACAATCCAAAGTAACAGTAACATTGAATAAAGACTGTATTTAAAACTAGAAAGATCATATTTAAGATCACAAATTAAACCACAGACACAGAAAACCAGTAAATCTAGCAACACTACTACCTAATAGTTAGGCCTTCATTGGGCGTAGAGCCTATTCCAAATTTAACATTATCACCATATCTCAAAAACTATTAACAATTAAGATTAAATGACATGTAGTTAATATACACAAACAGTAGTGTAATTAGATATACAACACTAATTTGACTAAATTCACTTTCAAATACACAAATTAAATTAGTAAAATGGGAGAGCAAAAATTAACACAACCTCACTCACTGATCACTCACTAACCAGATATATACATAATATGATAATATATTATATATTATATTATATATATCTTAAACATATACAATATATATACATATAAATTATATAGTATATCATCATCAATCAGTATATATATATATATATACTATATAATCATCATTATCATCCACCCGCAACCACTTCCTCTCACCCCTCATCCCCAGGTAAGGTGCGTAGCATTGCACTGGAAACAGAAACAGTAGATAGAATAAATATGCGACAAAAAGTCTAAAAAGAAAGCTCAGCCTTTACCGCCCATCATTTATACCCTCTTAGTGAGAACTCTCGTAGTAAGAAAATCCACCCTAAAGTTCCACGGACGGACCCTCACTATGGCATTCTGTCAATGTTGGGTTCATCCCTTAACCCAGGTGGTTCACAACCATACCTTCTCACAAAACACCGCCCTTCCACTCCATTATGCACCTTTCTTCTCGCCTATGCTAACTTAGATTTCTCTCTTCCAGGAATCCCTTTGCTGACTCAATCAATCCACTTTTCCCTCGGTCTCCCCCAGTCAGATCAGATTCTAGATACTCAACCACCAATCTCTTACATAGCCGATTAAGCAACAACTATATCAAACGCCTCCTTTCCAACAATGGCCAACAAATCTCAACGCTATTCATTTCGATTCTAACTCAATCTATCCTTTCGTCACAACCACACACTCCTAATCGCTTCATTACCTCATTTTATCAATTCTTCGGTCGCACCTACATAGCCCTTAAGATTGTTCCATCTGACACCACATTATGCATTTGAGGTACTCAACAATAATTCATCAATAGTCTCACTACTATACATATACACGCAGGTAACAACAAATCCTCATATATATATATATATATATATATATATATATATATATATAATATATTATTATATATTAATATATATATATTACCGTAAAATGGGGCAAACTTGGAACGATTTTTTTGTAGATTCAAAATATTTTTATGCATGCAATTATATTAAAATGCGTTAGTAAACTTAAATGAAAATACGCCTTAATCATTGGTCTATATTTACCTGCTATTTATTTGCCCATTCTGCTGTTTTTATCTTCATAGGAGGCTCGTAATGTGGTAAGGTGTAGAAACTTGATGATGGGTAACTTGGAACGGGGTGTTCCAAATCATCCAGGGAGGCCATTTCAAGCTATAAATTCTTGACAGTAAGTACTTAAATTTTTCTTAAACTAATTTCTAGAGTTATCTAATTTTAAATTAAATTAAATTAAATTAATATTTTATGTGTGCTGTTGCCAATTCCGTCTCCTTTGACTCAGGCGCCTTTCTCCTTCTTCATATGTTACTCTCCCAAATTTCATCTTCTACAGGCATTCCTATTTTAGGGCTGGCACCCCGTTTACGACGAAGTTTACACCATAAGTAAAGAGCATACCAAATTTGAGGAGGACTATGAGCTCTCTAAAACTTCAATTCTATGCACTGTTTTTCTTCGGAGGACCCCCTCTGGGGGGGTCCACAGACACCCTTTATGAAAATGAAATCCTCATAATATTCGAGTTCTACGGGCTTGATAACATATATAAGGGACACCAAATTCTTATTTTTTATTATTTACAGAATATTTACAATAACTCAAACACTTAACTCCAACCTCTCACAATCCGACTCCTTCCTTACTTCTGCATCCTCTACTGCAATCATCCAATTTCATTCCTTTCTACGGGCGTTTCCTAGGTGTTTTAATTTAATGATTAAGTTTGTATGTAAAACTAGAAATAGTCTCAAAAGAAAAATAATTAGTAGAAAAATAGCATTTTTAAAGTCATGAGGTGATGTTTCCAAAGTTACCCACTGAATGTGTTCCAAATTGCCCCACGGTTAAAAAAAACTATAGAAAAATTAAAAACCGTTAAATTTTTTTTCAAATATATTTTATTAAAAAGTCCCTATATATGACCTTTTTAATTTCTTGTAAAAATTGGGGGGTCAGATATACGCTGACCGCGAAATCGGGGTAATATTTTATCAGGGGTGTGAAAAATAGAAAAAATGAACAAACTACACAATATGCATGTAAAGACAGGATAGTAAAGGTGTGTGTTTATACTTTCCCTGTAACATGTAAGAAGTGCCCATTGCATTTTACGAAAAAATGAGCTAAAACCACCTTTCTACTCCAAATAGTTTAGGAGTTATCAACAAAATGTGTACATTGGTCAAAAGTGTTACAAGTTAACCTCAGATCCAAGTTAACCCCGTTTTACGTATATTTATATTGATATATATATATATAATATTAATATTATATATATATATATACTATATATATATATATAGAGCTATACTTATCTATATATATTACATATATATATAATATTAATTTTTAAATTATACTATATTTATATAAATAAATATATATAATATAAATATTATAATATTATATATATATATAATATATATATGGCTATTTAATCCCATGATTAGAGCAATTATGTAAGTCATTAAGCATGCATGACACAACAGTGACACAGCCTTGTGAGAGACTACCTTGCCAATCTCCGTGTACACCTGCGTTTTCAGATCTGGTCGCCTCATCCTAATGAGCCTATTGTAACGTGTAGGGGCTATTCGTGGGAGCAGCACCCCAAAGGGGGAGAGATGAGCCTAAATGAGAAGGAGAAGTGGAATAAAGAATGCCCCAGAAACCCCCCCCCCCTCACGAAATCCTTTTGTAGGAAACACTCTCGTGCAGACGAGATAGCTTTAGATATTAGGGTCAGTGCCATTATAATTAAGTAGTGATTACGCAATTACATATAGTTAATCTCTACGATTTAAAGGTACTTACATACCCATTATTCATTGTGTAAAACCCATTTACTGTGCATGCAATCTCGTTACTGATAAATAAAGAAATAATTAGATACTTCTCTCATTTGAAAACCGTCAGATTGATAGGCAGTAATTAGATTAATTAAGGGGCACCAAGAGCGAGTCTTGGTCATTTAACCCATTTTTGGTGAACCCTACGAGTGACACTAGGGGAGCATTGACCCCTGAATTTAGTGCTAAATTGCTAAATTTCAAATTAATCAAAAAAAAAAAAAAAAAAAAAAAATTTTTTTTGTGCCGGAATACTTTAAATAAATGATAAATAATTTTGAGATATTTTTAAATATTCAAGTTGATTGAAGTTAAATGCTAACTGACACGTGAAAGCATTACTCTATATATAAACCGTAAAATATAAGAATAAAGTCATGGCTATCCAAAATTGAAAGAAAAAAAGCTGTTTGGGAAATTTGAACCCAAAGCTATCTTAGCCCTAAAAATTTAAACACATTTGCGCTTGACTCTGAAACGACTCAAACAAAATATTCAAAGAATCAGGAACTTGTAGAGTCAATAACGATGGTGAGCACGAAAAAACTGTCAAAAAGCGAAAACCATAAGGCATTCTTCAACGAAAACAAGGGAGGGAAAGACTCCTCTCCTCCAACGCCCTCAACTCCCTACAACCCAACATGGAGGCCAGCACCATTCTGGCTTTAACATCTGAAAGATGCCTGAGACGACGCCCAGGAATGCCCGCCAAAATGGGAGGTCGAGGCGTTCTGAATACCGATCGCCTATAAATACGTATAGCCAATTAAGCTCAAAATCAATTGCCCATCTTTCGATCCTTACGATGTAATCAATTGGCTGAGTGCAACTACGGCCAGTCTTTTAAATTGAAATCGCTATGACGAGCCCATGAGCTGTGTTCCGCTTATTCGGCAACCGATAACTTCGCCCACCAGCGTTGGTATCTTAAATTAAAATTCCCGTTGCAAAAAAGATGCTATATAAAATCCTTCTTGAAAGACATCATATGAGAAAATAGTAACTCCCAGCTCGTCAGAAACCGAATCACGAGATGTTAATTAAACAAGGCGATACAGCCAGATGAGTTGCCAAGCAAATATTTGAACCGCGTCAAAAATGTCCATGGGAAACAAGGAGTTTCGTACAGTCCCTTAGAACAACAACCTAAAAAATTGTGTAGACCTGTTCTAGAACAGATGCCTGTAAACATCCAGATGTTCAGTTATCCTTGCTGAAAGAAAAAGGGTTAGTATTGTTGAGAATGACTAAAGTGGCGGACGATATCACTGAGTATAAAAAATTTCGATCAGAAAAGATGGAAAGAAACCAACCACAAAGTTTCGATCAGACTTGGGGCACTGTGAACGCTGTGCGTCCGCACACAAGTCAGCGGACATGAAAATCGAATCTGCAGGCCCACACGAAACATCGCCGCCAAAACCCGGTGCACACCAAACCTAACGGCCACTCCATCTAATGAATAGCAAATCTATGCAACCCAGCTGCACACAGCTGGCAAACACAGATCTCGACGCTGGCCGACACCTGCTTACAACAGAGATGCTCAAGGTCAGAACATCAGCTGAGAAAGGATAACAATGAGCAGCAGGTACGGAGCCAGATCTAGACAAAGCGGCGCTCCAGCTGACAAGTAATGGATATACCAGCACTTTCACAAATGCTGCAAGCAATCTCTTATATTATACCATTCCAGATACTTAATATCTTGATTCCGTACCGATGACTGAAGGGCGTGGAGTGCCGCCTAATATCCAATTACTCCATAATAATGCGTAGGCAGATCTACCACATACAAAATGCGGAAAAACTAGATCCCAGATTGCTCACCACACACCACTCAACATGGCAGTCGGGAAAAATTGCCAGTTCGAAAAAAAAGAGAGTTCCTTCATCGCAAATTAGAAAATCATCAACCAATCCACGCAAGTTGATAATAAGAAACCAATGAAAATAAACATAATATCAATAGTGCTAATAGTATCTGTGTGAAACTTAATTATTCGAAAATAAAACATTATAAATACAAAATCTAAAAATAGCCAAAAGAATACTACTATCAATACAGCACTTATTACAACTACTACTACCAATAATAATAATAATAATAATAATAATAATAATAATAATAATAATAATAATAATTAATAATACCAATATTCTATCAAAACAAGAAAAATAGTGACCATTACTTGGAAAAGAAAGAGCAAATCCAGCTTAATGCATAAAAAAAGGACAGGGCTCCTCAAGAGCCTCGAACCCAACCGCTTGCTATAGAAATTTCTGAACATTAAAATTAATGTGGCAAAATGACAGTACAATCGAGTGAATGTGATAAAAAAAAATGATTAATTAATGTGAAATTAAAAACTATACCGCATTATCTGTTGAGGGGGAAGCATGCGCCCCATATTAATATAGACAATGAGAGACCCTCTGGTAGTAGTAGTGCAAATTCTGAAAACAATTCTATCGATAAAAATATTATTATGAATGACTCTTCAGTCTTGAAATGTTATATGGTAAGCTAAATGAGTCCAATATTGTAACAACTAGAAGCCCTCTGCATGCAGGGTATATATTTTTCACATTAAATTTACCTCATCATATAGTTATGAACCAGGTAAGGGTCGGTGAAGTCGATAAAACAGATAGCTTGTTAAACCCCATCCAAAGTGCTGTTAACGATAGCTGTGGTGACAGTAAACAAGTTGCAGCCGATGTGGCGGTGGGATAAACAAACAGAACAAATGAATTTATTTGTTATTTGACAAGAGAACATTAACCTTAATGTATGAAATTCGAATGACTTCAAATTAGAATCATGAGACAAAATGTCGTTCCGTACACAGGCACAGCATCCGCATTTGACTAATAAGTGATACAGACAGTAGGAAAAATCAGAGTGAAGTTTGCCATCGGTGAGGCTAAGCAGGTGACTTTCGGACAAGAAAAAGTTGTTTGGGCTGGGTGATAAAAAGTGATGATCAACAACCTTAAAAATAGAATTAACACCACGAGCTTTCAAGAAAGGAAGGAGTGATTATTTTGAACAATTCTAATATTAATTATGCGCATGAAACTCTTTCTTCTTCTCTAGCATTTACTCCTCATCCTAATATTCTGCACGTTTCTTCTAGTCCTACATCTTTTAATGAAATTTTATCGCGATATAAAGGTTTATTTTTGAACCCATATTTGCCGGAAAATTCAATCATATCAAAATTTAAAACAGATGCAGATATGGGATGAGATTTTTGAGAAATATAAAAATAATAAAAATTTAGCTTAGCCTAGGCCAGGGATATATAAAAGTTATAAGGTAGGTCATCGCTCCTTGAAAGGGTGCTGAAAAGATTACAATACTTCCACATCAGTATTAACTTAAGTAAATGCCAGATAGCGAAAAGTGAAATTGACTACCTTGGCTACACAATAGACAAGGTGGGGATTAGGCCGAATGAGGATAAAATCAAGGAGATAATTGACACACCCAAACCCAAAAGTATAAAGGAATTAAGAAGTTATCTCGGGAAAATTGGGTTCTATCGTTCTACTGTGGTTGCATTCTCAAACGTTACCGCTCCCTCTTCATTTACTTGAAGGAAAGCGCGTATGGACCGAAAAATCACGTTGGGACCCTTCAGGAGAAAAAGCTTTTAAAGACAACAAAGAAGCCATCAGAAACGCAAATACACTAACTTACCCCAGCCACTCCAGCCCTTTCGACATCATCATACACTCCACCAATACCGCCGCCGCAGCAGTCATATTGTCCAACACCTGACGAAGGAGGAGCTCCTATCGCCTTCTACAGTATCATTTTATCAGCCACGGAGCGGACCTATGATGATGTAGGAAGATTATTAGTGCTCCTGACGAAACTCTTGAAAAAATATGGATACCTACTCGCTAATCGACCTATCAAAATATTCACTCAATCGCGGGAAATTATACAAAGATACCAAAAAATTAATGACAATAAGAATTATAATTTACGAGAGATTAGAAGCTTGAACCTTCTGTCGGCTTATCAGGTCCCTTGGGAGTTGATTACTAAGAAGACAAATCCATTATGTGAATATTTATTAATTAACCACATTGATAATGAAGGCGAAACCTCCATCAATGCAACAGATCATTGCAAAGTATAATGAAAAAGGGGAGGAGCTAACTGCTGAAACTGTCAAAAGCCGCGCTGTGATTGGCTCAGTCACGAGTGAACTAACCAATCAGGCCGAGGCTGAAACAATAAAGTGTCAGGTAATAAGTCTTTCAAATACTCCTAATTACTACGAGACCCCGTCACCTGGGTTAAAGAGAAAATATAACTAGTATCACTATGAACATTATAGGTTTATCATTTTTAAAGAATTATCAAATGGGTATCGATTTTACAAACGATTTATTGATTGATTCTGTAACAAATAATAGCATTAAATTAAAGAAATTTTACAATTCTAATATTAATTATGCGCATGAAACTCTTTCTTCTTCTCTAGCATTTACTCCTCATCCTAATATTCTGCACGTTTCTTCTAGTCCTACATCTTTTAATGAAATTTTATCGCGATATAAAGGTTTATTTTTGAACCCATATTTGCCGGAAAATCATCATATCAAAATAAAACAGATGCAGATATGGGATGAGATTTTTGAGAAATATAAAAATAATTAAAATCAAAGAATGAGCACAGCGTTGATAGATGGGGGCGGTCAAGTAACTACTGACGAAGAAACCGCTTTCATCCCTGAAAAATATTAATCGAGCTAGCAAAGACCTTTCCCTATAAAGTGGATGTTAAAGGGCCTCCCTTATCTTTAAGACCCAGAAAAATTCCTCACAAGCTCTACACACAGACTAGAGCAGAATTTGATAATCTTGTGGACACAGGGGTGCTAAAACGATCCAACTCCCCATGGTCCTTCCCAGTCAGTGTCCTCGAGAAGTCTGGTCGGCGTGTGAGACTGATATCGGACTTTAGAGAGCTCAATAAGATGGTGGAGGTCGCTACTTATGGCCTGCCACACCTGAATGATGCAATGTTTACCCTTAAAGGAAGCCAGCTCTACACGAAGCTTGACTTAATTCAGGCCTACTACAGCCTGCCTATTACATGGCAGACTTGCGTGAAATACATTCACAAATAACATCAAAACTTGGGAGCTATTCATAATCAATATTTGCCTATTGGGCATTCGTCTCAGCCACGTTCATCTTCCACGCCTCATGGATACATCTCTTACAGGGGATAACCGAACAGCCATCGTACATGATGATGTACTCATTTACACTCGATCTGAAGAAAGAACACCTTAGATCCTCCCTTGAAGGGATGCTGAAAGCATTACCAATACTTTCCAACATCAGTATTAACTTAAGTATAATGCACAGATTAGCGAAAAAAGTTGAAAATTGACATACCTTGCTAAACAATAGACAAGGTTGGGATATAGGACGAATGAGGGATAAAATCAAGGATAGATTGTACACACCCAACCCAAAAAGTATAAAGGAATTAAGAGTTAAGCTCCAGGGAAATTGTCTTCTATCGTTTCTACTGTTCGGATTGCATTCTCAAACAGTTACTCTCCCCGTCTATCATTACTTGAAGGAACAGCCGTTATGCGGAACCGAAAAATCACGTTGGACCCTTCAGGAGGAAAAAGCTTTTTAAAGACAAACAAAGAAGCCATTCAGGAAACGCAAAATGACACTAACTTACCCCAGCCACTCCAGCCCTTTCGACATCATCATACACGTCCAGCCAATACCGCCGGCCAGCAGCAGTCATTAGGTCAACACCTTGACGAAGAGAGGAGCGCCTATCGCGCTTCTACCGTAATCATTTTAATCAGCCACGAAGCGGACTATGATGAAATGTTAGGAAAAGATTATTAGTCTCTGACGAAAACTCTTGAAAAAATATGAGAATAGCCTACTCGCTATCGACCTATCAAATTCAGCTCAATCGCCGGAAATATATTACAAAGATTACCAAAAAAATTAATGAAGAATAAGAATTATAATTTACGAGAGATATAGGAAGCTTGACCTTCTGTCGCGCTTATCAGGTTCCCTGGAGTTTGATTACTAAGAAAGCCGGCGTTCGCTTTCTTGCGACATATGCACTGATAGTCCGCACGCCCTAATGGAGACAAACTCCATCAAGCCACTCACAACCCTTCATTGCGGCAGTAATTCCAAAGTGGGCGCAGCTTGAGTACCACGCCTTTCCCGAGCCCGTGATTTTGCTCAACCGCAACCGAGTTAGCCAATACAGGCTGAGGCTGAAACAATAACAAAGTGTCAGGTGATAAGTCTTTCAAATACTCCTAATTACTACGAGACACCGTCACCTGGGTTAAAGAGAAAATACGCTGAAGCCACAAGGAATGCGGCGCGTGACCAGATCGTAAATATCGAAAAAGGGAAAAAGGAATGGGCTTTAAATGACCATACCGCACATTCCGAGCATATCTCCCATGGGAAAAATCCTGACGCAGTAACGAAAGGATTAAACATAGAGGCAAGAAAGGAATTGGAGAAAGAGAACTTAGATAGATTTAATAATGGATTACATGGATTAAAAGTAGATGAATTAAAAGAATTTTTACAACTTCCACCTGAGAAATCTCATTAGAGATTGCAATGATGCTCATTTGGAATTAATTAAATGGAGAGGAAAAGAAATTAACAATTTAAGAGATAAAGCTTAGAGATCAACAAGATCGGATCCATTTATAAAATCACTATTAGAGGGTAACCATAAGAGTTCATTGATTCATAAAAACGATGACATTATTGCATTAAACAAACGAACCGATTCGATATTACCTGTAGCACTATCAATTAAATTATTGCTACGTGTTATCATTCCAAGCACACTAAAGTCCCACCTCAATCAGGATGACCCCACTTACAGGACACCATCGGATTAAATTCAATGTCTCACCCTGATTCTTAAAAGCCATTTCGTATTTGAAGAATATGCATCGGACAGTAAGGAGATATAAGCGTATCCTGTTGCTCAATGTCAGCTTGTCTAAAATTGGCAAGGAGACTCAATCCCATTTTAAGAGAGTACAGAGAGTATCCTATCTAAGTTGGAAGTTAATTCCATAACAGAGTATATTGAGCTCCCTACCTGCCGGGGCTACAAGTATCCCTCAACCTATATAGATCGTTAACTCTCACTATGATATAGGGCTATTCCCACTTAAAGGGATCGCCTCAAACAAGAGCACGCATCTATCAGACTTTGAATAAACCCAGCGACCCCCACCTGTGGAATTCCCAGTCGAACTAGCTTTCAGATAACCGGGCGCCAACTTTACTTACCACATTTATTTAGAGTGTGATAAGCTGTTGGGGATCAATCCACTCCACTTACAAGTACCTGCAATCGGCCCTCGAAACGGGAAATGTAAAATGCTGCAAAACAAAAATGATCGGTCACAGTCTATCAGAACGAATGTTAGACTGAGCAGCCATAAAGAGACACAAGATTGTTAAGCGTCCTCCTTCTGTTTATTCTCCCTCAGAGCTCGCCCCAATCTCTGAGGGGGTATCACACCCAGTAAACTAGTCTATGGGCAAAACATCAACATACCTGACGGTATACTTAATCAGCAACAACTGGCCTCCAGGGACCAAACATTATGATACTTACATTGAGAGACTAACAGAATTATGGCAAAACCATTAGCCCAAAGAACAAATTTACGAAAGTGAAACATATATTTTACCAAAGAAATTTGAAAGAAAGCATCGATTCCTAACTTGTGAAGAGGCAAACAATAACAACATCGGAAAGTTAATCAGAGCAACAATATCACGGCCCCTAGCGTTTGTAAGAATTACCAACACAGCAATGATCCACATACATAAAAGGACAATACAGTCAGTACGATAGAAAGCTTAAGAATGTTAAACATTTGTCTACAGAAACCTGTACCACTCCTGCAGTCCGAGAAGAAAAAACTCGGAACGGAACAGGAAGAAATTAGAGGAAGTGAATGCAGGAACAAATGTGACGGATCTCTTGCAGGAAAATAAAAGACAAAGACGATGACTGTGGAAAACTAATAGTGTGCACATATTCAATTGTTAAAAGATGTATTATTACCCACAGTATGTATTACTTTCCTCCTTTTTCAAGTAACGTTATTCACTTTCCTTCTAATTCCACTTTACTATACATTTCATGTAATACAAATGATAAAGCGAGATGTATTCATAGGGACACCTTTAGAATACTATCACAAAATCTAAAGCCTCACTTTAGATTTTGAACCAAATGTTCCTGTCAAACAGCCAGAGGTCACCATAAACCATGGGCTAAAAATCCCATGATTAGAGCAAGTATGTAAGTCATTAAGCATGCATGGACACAAACAGCGTGACACAGCCTATGATGAAGAGACTACCTTGCCAATCTCCTGTGTACACCTCGTTAGATCTGGATAGGCCTCTCCTAATGAGCACTATTGTAACTGTAGGAGGATTCAATAGCCTTCTCTCCCACAATTGGGAGGATGCCTAAATAGAGAGGGGGAAGTGGAAGAGAAAGCGCGATGCCGCCCGAAAGCGTCCCTACCTGTGGTGCGGTCTTTTTGTAGGAAACTCTTCATGCAGAGAGGATAGCTTTAGATTTAGGTCAGCTGCCATTATAATTAAGTAGATGATTATGCAAATAATATAGTTAAATCTCTACGATTTAAACGGTACTTACATACCATTATTATTGTGTAAACCCATTTACCGTGCAAGTCTCGTTAACTGATAAATTAAAAGAAATAATTTAAGATACTTTCTCTGCACTTGAAAAAACGCCGTTCAATTGATTAGGGCCAGTAAATTACAGATTTAATTAATGGGGACCAAGAGCGAGTCTTTGTCATTAACACCATATATATATATATATCATAATAATATATAATATAATTAATATATATATAAATAATAATAATTAAAATATATATATATATATATATATATACATATAATATATTATATATATATATATAAATAATATATATATATATTACTGTATATATAATAGTATATATAAGTAAATATATATAATATTATATAATAAATATTATATAATATATAATATATATATATAATATATAATATATATACTATATATTAGGGAATGTACCGATAGTATCGTATCGGTATCGGTATTTTTGGTATCGGAATCGGTATCGGTTAAAATGGCAGAATACTTTCAAGACCATACTTCTTTCTTTATTGGAAAAGGTGAAAAATTTATGAGAAACTTTTAGATTCAATAATAAATCTAGTATCGATATCTACTTTTTTAGTTGATCAATAGTTATTTTTTTTTGTACACAATTTCGTGAGTGCGTGAGAAGTGTTTTTAAGCTTTCTGGATTATTCATATTTATAGATACTTGCTGTAAATAGTTTTTAATCGTTTTAAAATTTAGTTTTTAGCTTACGAATAAATTTTTCCTCACTTTCTCCTTTGGTTTTTGTCTATTTGTTTCTGTTTTTTTTTTGGTTTTTTTTTTTTTTATTATATGCCGTGTGCGTGTGCGTGTAAATTGATAAGCAGAATTTGCATAAAGGCGTGGCTTTCTTTTACTTATCACCAACAATCAATGGCTTGCACTCTAACTCTTGCATCCATGGAAATACCTACCTCTTCTAACTCTAACCTAATTTATTGCTTATGTTCTGAGACCACAGCATGGCTAAGAATTCATCTTCAACTACGTTTAAATATATCCAGAACTATTAACCTTATTTTATAACTTTCCGTATATGAAGGGTGGAGTAAAATGTGCCTATGATAATATCAAACATTCCTATAACCCACGTCTCAGAGAATCTCGAAATCTCCTAACTTCGAATATTCGTGGCTTAAATCCTTTCTACTACCTATTCTTATGCCTTCTCTAACTTGTTCTCCTAACAGACAGAATTTCATGCCTTTTTTGATACCCTTAACTACTTCTCCCGAAACTGATTATATCTTTTTAATCCAAATACTGAGGATCTCTATTTAGGAGATTTCAATGTACACGAAATGGAATTGTTGGGTTCCTCTCTACTGATTTAGTTGAGAGGAAGCCGAATCATTCAATATTTTGAACATATAGACAACAACATATAAACTATAAATAACACTAACACACAGCAACACTAAATATAGCTATCCAAAAGCACACTTCAGACCTGATGTTTCACCCATAGTCTATTCTCTCTATAAATACACCACCTTCGGCTCTGACTTGGTAAAATCCATGACCAGCAACCTAATAAATCACGTTAATTTTAATACTTTCCCTCCAAAACATCTACATCCTGCCCTAGGCAGTATTTTCTGCACTTTGATCGAGGCCGATTGGGAGATTGCGTTTGTAATCTACCTAAACATATAATTGAAGTGACGGACTTTGACTCTTAAGACGCATTCGATCTCTGACCCCGATAAAGTGGGAACTGAATTGTTAATGGGAATGAGCAGGTTCATTCCTTCTTGGACTAAATCTTGTTCTCTCAAAATCCTATGGTTCGATGTGCTTCGTTCCTAAAGGCCCATTCAAGCTAAGAGGAACAGATGCTATATCGGTATGGAAAAATTCTCGTTCTCCTATCACTCTTTGCCAATTTTCATTCAGCTAGAAATCGTGCAGAGAGATACTCTTCAACGAGCAAAGCGGACTTTCATTAAAACGAAAATGCGCAACCTCCTTAGGTTCTACCTACTGACCCCAAATCTCTCTGTGCCTCATTGCCAAAACATCTTCTTCTAACAACTTCTCGTAAATCATGCCTTTCCTCCTCTTATTCAGTCTGATGATTCTGTTGTTAAATACTCCAACTGAAAGGCCAATCATCTCTTTGCCTCCTATTTTCTTCTAATATCCACTCAGGACGATTCTGGAGTTATTCCTCTTTCTCCTCCCTTCTCCCTCTCAGGTGTCCTATGCCTTTACCTGTCATTTCATTTGCATCGGGTGCCATCGAGCTCCTGAAATCTCATGACGATAGGAAGCGCGGGTGCGCCCGAGATGGACAAGTTTACCCTCTTCGAGTTTTGAGGAAGTGATGCTATCCGTGCTGACCCTCAACCCCATACGATAATCAACTATATTCGCTATTGCCTTAATACTAGCACTTTCCCTGCAGATGTTGAAAGCAGCGCAATATGTACCAAACCATAATACCCGAAAAACATCGATGCTGCTCTGATCTTCTAACTATCGACCTATAGCTCTCACTTGTATATTCTTTCTAAATTTCTTTCTAAATTTCTTCAACTCTCACTTCGTAGATCATCTGGAAATCTCTTTCCATTCTTTCTGATTACCAGTAAACGGCTTCGCGTAGCATCGAGACATCTAACTGGCGAAATATTACTTTTCCAATATATTAACAGATTTAAATGCAGTTCTTCCGCCACTTAGGGAACTACGCGAAGACTTTGATGTTGATTTCAGCTGGACCAAATCAAAAAGCACAAATTACCGGGTATGCGCGACGCAGAGTCACTGCTCTCCAAGCTCCCCTCCTTTATGTTTCCATGTTTAACTCCTTTGCTACTATATGTATAGCTTTCTTTCAAATCGCATTCAAATAGATAGAGAGTTTGATGGGGCTTACTCTTAATTTTTCTGTCGAATTAGCTTGGTGTTCCTCAGGGTTTACTGTTTTATCTCCCTACTTTATTCCCTGCTTATATCATCAATGAATAACTTCTCACCTGCCACATCTAACCTCTTATCACACTAACAACTATGTCGATGACATTGCGACCCTCATTCTTCAACTCATTCAAATTCTGCATCCCTCTTTTATATAATAGAAATGCCTCTACGGCAATAACATCTTTCCGATTATCATATTCTCGCTATCTGGATAGAAATTAATCAGCGGTCTGGGTCCTCAAAAAAGCATTGTTGAAAATATATAATTCTTTAAAAAACCCAACTTCTTCAAATCTCTCTCTCTAAGACACGACTTTTTTATCTCTCTATCGAACGGTTCTCTCCGTCCTTCCTAGCTTGACCAGATATAAAACATCATATGAGCAACTTAACCTAAACAAAAAATGTTTGAAAATTTAAACATTTATTTCCTCCTTTCTCAGTTACTTCACCTACACAGGGGTCTCATTACCGCGCCTTGTAATGGAAGTACTGACTACATCCAATATCCTGGTGGGAGGAGGGACTACTGGATTTACATCGGAACTATTTTGGATAGAAGATAACGAGCTCAGTTGCCAAAAGAACTTCATACAACTAGCTCTAAGAATAACAATCTTCATAGTTACACATTGTACCCATATATAAAATTTAGCAGAGCAAGCCGAAAGTTGGAGACTATATATGCCCATTTCTTATAGGATACCTAAGTAGAGGACAAAGTGCACATCGAGGAAACATACATTACCACTCGCCTACCACCACCCTTTAAGAAAAGGTCAAACAAGTAGACACAACAGAACAGAAGATGCAATTAACAAGGACAACATCGGTTTACTGTGTGATGTTTAGTAACTCCACGACATCGTGTTCGCCTGGAGTAGAGCTTCTCTTCATTTACCATGCACACCTATAGTAATCTGTAGGAATATCTCTTCCATCAATCATGCTGTTTCATCACTCAATTTAATATTCACTCACTTAAAGCCCGCGTCTGTTGCTCATCTGCGTAATTTGCGATAAATATAAAGATGGATTTTTGAAAAGGCAGTATTACAACACCCACTAACCATCTGAAAAATAGGTAATGCCCCGGTGGAAGCGGGCTAGTAGACAACTGTAAAAAAAAATAAATAAATAAAAGGTCTTTGATTTCATTCTAAAATAACCCCACACAGGAAATGGCACCATCCCGACGGTTAACCACTTCTAGAATACAATTCTAATTCTCAACCGATGAGAGTGGCTATCTTGACAAAAAACAAAAAAAAAAAAAAAAAAAAAAAAAAAAAAAAGACAGAAGAATGGAAGCCGCCTTATCTGCAACCCCTGGCAAACAACAACTGATGGTGACGATGGTGGCTTTTCAGCAAATAACCTACTGAAGATGAGGAAAAATTGGATATGTTAGACTTTGATAAGTTCATGGACGAAATTATTGAATTGACATCTCATTCACCTTCAAAGGAATCACACCAGGGAACCCCATCGTAAAAACTGAAGACACAGTCATCAAGGAGCAAAAGATAATTCAAATTTGCAAGTACTGTGAAAGAAGGAGATGAGTCCGCTTCTACGAACATGAGGATGCTGCCTACAAGAGGGAATCCTTTCATTGCAAAGGTGGCATGAAAATGGGCCAAGGTTCATTTTGGTGACCCTG
>JABUQX010023337.1:67500-110594 GCA_015478945.1 Trachelipus rathkii | reverse complement strand
GAGAGAGACAATGCTTTTGTATAATAATCCAATAATCTTAAGCTTCTTCTGTCTTGCCTGTTCTTCTAGGATCATTTTATTATTAACAATTACTTTGTCCCCGTGACTTCCTTACTGCAATTCCTTTTTTCTTAACTGCTATTAATATTTTTATTGTAGTTTGTATATTCTTTTCTGATAAATTGCTGTAAATTGTATAGTTGGTAGATAAGTAATTGGTCTATATATCCCTGGGTTTTGTGTTTCCCTGTTTTAGGGATAAGGACTGTTTCTCCTTTGGTACCACTCGGGTATTTCAGCTGTTCCGTTCAGAATTCTGTGAGGCTAAAGCTTCGCGTTCTCTAGTACTGTAATTTTTTTAAGATATATTTTTGCACCATGTCTGTACTCTCTTAATATGAATGGTATGTATCTTTTCTATTCACTCCCTGTGTTAGGGTTAATATTCCATCTCATAATTCTTGCTTTGGGACTCCTTCTTGTTGTTCTAATCATTCCGCCTCTTCATTAGTGTTCGTGGTCTTTCATAGTATACTTCTCCAAATGCAGTGAAAGTCTGTCTCTTCAATGGTAGGTTATCACTTTTATATTTTCACCTCTCAACTCTCTATAGAACTTTATCTGTCTGATACATTTTGTTTGTCTTTTTCTTTGTTCTTCTTTCTTAGTATGAGCCTTAATGTGTTTGTTTTGTGCTATTCACTTCTGCTGCTGAAATGCGGTGTGTTACTCGATTCTGCCCGCTTCTCTTATCATATTGCTGCCTGCTTATTTACTTTCTAATTAATGTTGTTCCTTCTAGTATTCTTTAATCAGTGAATTTCTTTCTAAGTCTCGCTTATGTCCTCCTAATTAACATTCCTAGACGTTTTTGTCCTCTTTTTCATTTATTATTCGTCTTCAAATATTTCGCTCCATCAAATCTTTATTGCTCTTGGCTGTTGCATAATATAACCTGTTCAATCGAGATACGCATCTCTTCAGGTAGTATCTGGGTAATACCCTGTTGCATCCGGAATTTATTTATTTTCATCCAATTATTATTTTATTTATTTGATTTTATCTCATGTTGGTAATAAATATCTTCATCTCTATAGTGTGCTATTTTGTTTTTCATCTCTTCTTTTAAAATGCCTATCTCGTTTTCAATTTCTATCATTTAATAATTCTTCTCACTGTCTCTGTTCTCAATACTCTGTACTAATCATTATACTTTCAATCTTTCTGTTCATTATTCTTTGTTTAGATTTCAGCACCTCTGATATTCTTCTCCTTATCATTCTGTTCATCCAATCCCATTCTATTAAGGTCTCATATCTGTCAATTTTATTGTTCTTCTAATTTTTTCTGTATTTTTCCAGTTTTATTCTATCCTGATTGGAGTTCCTTTACTTTCTGTTTAATATTTTCCGATCATTCTGGTTTAATCGAATTTTCATTCTTAATTCTCATCTTTGCTCTACGTTCTTATTCCTTCAAGTTCATTTGTAGGTAACGAGCTTTTTTTTATTTTTTGCTCCTGCTGTACCCCAAAAAGATTTCGGGTTCTTTTTGGGTGATCAGTTTCCTCCTTTCTACCACCGTATATTTCTTATTAAACTCATATTATATACATATGTAACATTATTTCATTATCACTAACAATCAGAAGTCCGTTTATACTTCTTTCGGGTATTAATATCCTAGTATTAACTCCTTAAGTGATTCGTTCCTTTCCTTTGTCCATTTCCATTCACCTTCTCCCTCCATTTTGTTCATCTTCCCTACGTATTGATCTACTTCCTCCTCGATTTGTTTTATCTGTTCGTGTGTTATCGGGGTCTTTTTATTATTTATATTGGTTGCAATACTGGCAAATCTCGCATCCGGTATTCCTTTCCAGTTTGATTTTATCTATTTCACCTCGTTGTTCCAACATATTTCTTGTTCGTTTAGTTGTCCCTTTTTTTGGGAACACCTTGTGTCTTCCGTATGTTACGCACCAGAATATCTGTTTTTTTTCTTCCACCGTATATTCCAATCTATACCACCTTCTACGGTTGTCTAGGGGTTCATTTCGTTTTTTTTGGATTTTTGGTTGTTTTGATGATCGGTGAGAAGTCTTAGGCCTGCGATCTGACGATTCATAGGGAAGTGGGGGTTATTTAAGGTGTTAAAAATTCCTCACAGCCTACTGGTGTATTTTTTCTATTTCCGGGAGGATATTATTTGATTGCTCATACAGAGTCGTACCCCTCAATTCCATCTAAAAATGGGGTAGGCCGGCACCAGTCTTCCGAGTGTCTGGCACTTAATTTTTTAATTTTCTGCAAGATAGTATTTCCAGTAATATCCACACATATAGTGGCTTATTCTATGCCTTTCGCGGAAGACATCGGGCCGTATACTATTCGCTCACATCTGTTCTCCCTGGGCTCCCCGTCGACAACGCAGACATTTTCTCGGGGGAGTTTAGCAATGAATTTTTAAAGCCTTCCGATACATTCATAGTTGCAACTCCCAAACATTTAATTTGCTATGAATTAGCAGAATTGATTTATAGTGATATTTCCGATACATTCATAGCTATCTCAGAACATTTAATATTAAAATTGTTGTGAGTTAGCAGGATGAATTTTTAAGTGACCTTTCTGATTACATTCATACTCATTCATAGCATTTAATAATCTTGGGATATAAACTTTCAGTTTAAGCTAAACTTTGTGATTCATCATTCATAGCTGCACTCAACATTTAAATAATTTCGATTTTTTTTTTTTTTTTTTTTTCACCTTTCTAGGGTTACATTTAATGCGCGGCCCGAACTCGGCCAACGCATAGGTTGCCGGCAGGTTCTTAACACCCAAGAACCATTTCAAGTATTCCTGCGCCGTCGTATTTATAGGGAGCCAATCTCCTAACGTGTTACCGTCCACCGGAGTTCTTTCAATAATTGTTAACTTTTTAATTACTCATTCTTCAATTATCACAGGGATACACCGTCTGCTCTGATCATGTCTTCCACAATTATTTCCAATGACATTTACTCTTTTATTACTTTGTTATTACCTTGAGATGTTTTGTGGGCAACCTGTTGAGTTCTGAAATATGCTTTCTTTTCTCTTTATCTTACAACTATAATCGGCTGTAGATGTTTATAGGTAAATCTTGGGAAGCATATGTCTGATATGTATAGTTGCGTGGTTACTTTTTCTATGCATTTGGGTGTGTTACAGTATTTGGATGCTTCTTGGGTATGCTTGTATTTTAACAAATTCTAAAATGGATTAGTTTGCATATTTAGTTATGTCTTGCGTGTCATTTCCTTCGTTGAGAAGTGTGTCCAGTTGATAATATAATGGATAACATGTTTCCGGTGAATTACTTACCATTCGGCATTTTGTTGGATATATTCTCTTCTCTATTCTCTCTTTGGACCAATTGGTTTGTAATGCTAGTCTGTCGGCTTACCACTGTTCTCCTCATCTTTTTTCTGATCCTCTGCATACGGCTTCATCTGATTTTTCTTATATATATACCACTGTTCATATATTTTTGTATTCCTTTGCAAATGCGTGCTCCTTCCAATTAATCTTCCTGTTTTTCTTCTTGCTTTTCTGTGCTCATTTCTAAGGTGTTTCATTTTTCTTTCTTTGTCATGCCTTCTGTTGTTGGATCGTCGTTAGGGATATCTTCTTAGGTGTATCTTTTTTGCTGTTAAAGATGTTAATACGTTTCGTCCTGTTTCGGCTCCTGTCACCCATCTGATTGAATTTACTATCACGTTCTTCAATAGTTGTTAATTGCAATCACTTCCTCTCTATCTAATGCATTCTATTTCTGAAGTCCAATTCCACCTTGATCTGGGGACATAATTCTTTGCAGCATGTTCTTATATGTCAATTTGGCGTGAGGGGCTAAAATTTTTTTTCTCGTCTTGATTATCTAGTTTGTTTTAAATCTTCTTGGATACTTAATCTTATTCCAAAACCCGTATCGATAGTATTTGTACTGTCCTAATGTTCTTACTTCTTCTGATTTAATTTGCATTAATTCAGATTCAATATTTAGTTAAAATATATCAATGCTTATCATACAGCTTTCCTTCATTTCTTATTTCTATTTTTTCATTTCTTCTACAGAATTCTTTTGTTCTGGTGTTGTAGTTGTGTATTGACTGGTCTTCTAATTGATATTTCCACTTGCAATTCTTTTCTTTCTTCAACTCAAACGCGCATTTATCTAGTCCGAACTCCATTTGTATATCACTTGAGAAACTTCTAACTACGTCTATTGTTCATGCTGTTGTTTGTTTGGGGAGTATAGCTTGATGTCAATGTAAAATAAATGCGAGATGGTTTTTTCCTTTTTTTCATTCTTGATATCATGAATCCATTATTCAAGTTATTTATCAATGAACTCAGTGGTTCAACGATAGTAAAAAGCAATGGGATAAGAATCCCTTGAATATTCCTCTCTTATTTCTACATCATGTTATTTGTATCGTTACCATTTTGGATGTAGTTTAATATGATCTTCTATAATTTGCATCATTTTTTCCATAACCTCTTACTTATTATTGATTTATAGATTTTGAAACCTTTGTGATCCATATGAGTAGCGGCCACCTATCATACTTCTTATAGTCAAACTCCAAGTCACTGCTTTTTTTAAAAGTATTTACCCCCGCTTTTGCCTGCTGTCTCTGTCATTTTATTATTAATAATTGGGTCTTTGTCGTGACTCCTTAACTTGCATTCTTTTTTGTCTTCGCTATTTATATTGATTTTCTAATTGTATATTTGTAATATTCTTTCTGTATATTGCATGTAATATTTTGTATAAGTTGGTAACAAGTAATTGGTCTAAATTACCTGGGTGTGTTCCGTTTTAGGATAAGGACTGTTTCTCCGTTGGTCATCCACTCGGGATTTCAGATCTGTTCGTTAGAATTCTGGTTGAAGCACTTTTTGTTAAAGTTCTTCTTAGTTATGTAATTTTTACCATATAATTTGCAACCATTCTGGTCAGGTGATTCCAGTACTGGACTCGTATCTTTCATCACTTCCTTTCGGTAGTGGTCAAAATCATCTCATTAATTTTCTATGGGGATTCCTTCTGTTGTTTCTACCATTCGCCTCTTCATTATGTGTTCGTGGGTCTTCACATACTCCTCCAAAATGCATCAAGTCTGTCTCTTTCAGGTGGTTTTATCAACTTTTATATTTTCACCTCTCAACTCTCTTATAGAACTTCTTTACGTCTGACATTTGTTTGTCTTTTTCTTTGTTTATCTATTGGTATGAGGCTTCTTTTTTTTGCTTTGCTTTTAATTTATTTTCTGCTGATGATTGGTGTGTTACTCGATTTTGCCTTGGCTTCTTCTTATCATATTTTGTGCTTGTCTGATTTTACTTTCTATTGTGATGTTTCCTTTTCGTATTCTTTATCAGTGATATTCTTCTAAAGTCCTCCTTAGTCTCTCTTTCTAATCTAATTTCCCATGACGGTTTTTGTTCCTTCTTCCATTTGATCTATTTTTTCAAATATTCCTCCCATCAATCTGGTATTGCTCTTGCTGTGCGCATATATAACCTGTTCACATCTGAGATATCGCACTCTCTCAAGTAGTAATTTGAATAACCTGTTTTGCTATTCCGCATATTATTTATTTTCATGCAATTATCTAATTTTATTTATTCTGTTTCTATTTGCCATGTTGGTATAAATACTTTCATCTCTATGAGTGTGCTCTTTTCTAATCATATCTCTTCTTCTCTCATTCTATCCGTTTCGACTCTATATTTCAATAATCCTCTTCATACCTTTGTTTCTTCTTGTTCTTCATAGTGCGTCCTTATTTGAATCATTTATTTACTTATCACTATCTTCTGTTCTTATTTCTTTGTATTTAGGTTTCAGCAGCCTCTTGCTATTTCTTCCCTACATATCTATGCTCATCCAACCCCACTTATTAATTCTCATTATTGTCATTTTATTTGTTCTTCTAAACTTTCTCTGTATTTTCCCCAGTTTTTATTCTATTCCATGATATAGTGTTTCTTTTACTTTCTGTTTAATATGTCCGATCATTTCCTGTTCATTTAACTTTTCATTCTTAATTCTCTCCTTTGCTCTTGCGTTCTATTTCCTTCAGTCTTCATTGTAGGCTAATGGCTTTCTTTTTTTAATTGCTCTTGATTTCCTTCTTTATTAAAGTTTGATGATGGCTGTTTTTTGGGCGATCCTCCCTTCTTCTACCCCTGCCCGTATATTTTTATTAATCCATATCCATACAATCATTTGCACAATTATTTCATGTATACAACATATTTCCAGAAAGTCCGTTTACCTTCTTTACGGATATAAAATACTTTATAGCTTCAACAATTAAGTATTCTTCTCTTTTCCTTTGTCCATTCCCATTCACCATTCTTCCTCCACTTGTTATCTCTCCACGTAATTGAATCTACTTCCTCTTCGATGTTTATCTGTTCGTGTGTTCCGGGTCTTTTTATATATATATGGTTGCAGATACTGGAAATCTGCACTCCGTATTCACTTTTCCAGTGTTGATTTTATCTATTTCACCTCGTGGTCCAACATATTTCTTCGTTCGTTTTAGTTAGTCTTTTGGGGAAACATCTTTGCCTTTCCGATGTCACGCACAGAGATATTCTCTTTTTTCTCCACCGTATATTCCAATCATCACCACTCACGGTGTAGGTGCATTTTTTTTTGGATTTTTTGTTGTTTTGATTGAAGTCGGGAGAATCTTAGGCCTCTCTCGAAATTCACAGTGGGAAGTGGGGTATTAGGTGTTAAAATCCCACACCTTACTGGTGTATTCTTTCTATCTCCGGGGAGGGATAGTTTGATTTGCTCATCAAACTCCGTCACCCTCATCTCCCTCTAAAAATGAGGTAGGGCCGGCACCAGGTCTTCGATCCTGGACTAAATATTTTATTTTGTTCCTGCCAGGATATTTTCCAATATCACCCACCTATTGTTGGCTTCATGCTACTGCCTGTTTCGCAAGGAAGCCACATCGTGGCGGCATAATTCTTCGCCTCAACGTGTCTCCTGGGCCCCCCGGCTCCGGACAACGCAGACAGTTGAATTTTTAAGTGAACTTTCTGATACATTTATTAGGCTGGACCAGAACATTTAAACTAATTTCAGAAATTGCTTGTGAGTTGCAGATGAATATTTAATCTACATTTGTGATTACATTCATAGCTGCTCAAAAATTTAAATAATTTCGAATTGCTGTGATTAAGCAGATGACGTTTTTAAGTTACCTTTCTGATTGCATTCATAGCGCACTCAGAACATTTAATAATTCAATATATATTAGTAATTTCCACTTCTTAAGTACCATTTAATTGCGCGGCCCGAACCTCGGTCGCTAAGGCATATGTTGTTCCCGGAGGTTTCTTTAACTAACCATAGAACACATTCTCAGTATTTGGCGTCTCGTCGTTTTAATGGAGTCATCTCCAACGTTGTACTTCACGGTGTCTTTCAATATATGATTAAGCTTTTTTATAAGCTCCCAATACTTCCAATACCAAGTAACCTCTGCTCTAAATGGTCATTCACATTCTTGTATGAGTATTTCAGAGTTTGTACTTAACTTCCTTTCAGTTCATATGCTCGATACTCTGCGTCCATGGAATCCTTCTCTATAATGTATGCCTTTCTTTCTCTTTTATTTTACAAAAATATCCGGTTTGTTATGTCCTTAAAGGTACACTTCTGTGGAATGCTTAATATCGTATATATTAGGGTGGTTATTATTCTTTATGGTTTGGTTTGTGTTTCCCAGTATTTGGATGCTTCTAGCCATTGTGTTTTTGTATTTTTCACTAAATTCTAAAGTGATTAATTGCATATGGTTTTTTCTTTCGGTGTATTCTTGCGTTGGAGAAGTGTGTCACAGCTTGATAATATATGCTAACTGTTCCGGAGATACTTTTACACATTCGCATTTGTTGGTATATGTCTCTTTCCTCTATCTCTCTTGATACAAATAGGTTCGTAATGCTAAGTCTTGTGCCCTACAATTGTTCTCTCATCTTTCTTAATTACCTGCATACGCTTCTATGTATTTTTCTTTATATTTTCTATATACACCTGTTCTATGATATTTTTGTATTCCTTTGAATGCATGTTCCTTTCAATTATTTTCATGTTTTTTTTTCTCTTGCTTTCTTTACTTTCTTCAGTGTTCATCTTTTCCTTTTGTCATTCTTCTTGTTGTTAATCGTCGTTAGGAATCATAACTCGAGTCTCTCTTTTTTGCTATTAAAGATGTCCTCATCGCTTTCCGTTTCGTGCTCCTCATGCCATCTGAGAGTTTACTATCACTTTCTTTCGATATAAGTCGTATCGATCAATTTCCTCTCTATATACGCATCTATCTTTCCTGGAGTCCCATTCACCTTGATCCCTGGGAACATAATTGTAGCAGGTATTGGTTCTATATATTAGAGATTGAGCATTTTTCTCGTTTTAATATCTAGTTGTTTAAATCTTCTTGGAACCAATCAATTATTCAAACCCATACGATAGCACTGGTACTGCCAATGTTCTTACTGCTTCGACCCTTAAATTTGCATTTTAATTCAGATTTTAATATTAGTTTCAGTCTCCTCGTCATATTCTCTCTAGCTTCTTATTTTCTAGTTGCTAGTTTTTCATTTTTTCTATCCGAAAATTATAGGTGCCTTCCTGTTCAGTTGTCCTAATAATGCGTCGTTTATCTAATTGCCAACTGATCTTTTTCCTTTGCTCAATCAGAACAGCACATTTATCTAGTCCGAAACTCCATTTGTATACTCACTTGAAAAGCTTTCTAATACCTCATTCTGTTCAATGTTGTGTTTGTTTGGGGAGTATACGTTTGTTGTCATCCATTACACATAAATGCGAATGTTTTTCCTTTCTTTCATTTCTTGATCTATCTATATCCTATTATCCATAGTTATTACAATGAACTCAGTGGGTGCAATGATAGTAAAACACAATGGAAAGGAATCCCCTGGGAAATATTCCTCTCCTTATTTTTACATTATTATTTGTATCGTACCATTTCGTGATGTAGTTTAATATTGATCTTCCATATTTGCATCACTTTTTCCATAAAGTCTCTTATCTTATTATTATATTATAGATTTTAATATCTCTTTGATCATATTTCATTGGTTTTTATTTTTTATATTAATCCAAGTCATGCTAAGTTCTTCTGTCTTTGCCTGCTGTCTTCTAAGATCATTTTATTTATTAACAATTGATTCTTTTTGTCCCTATCTTCCTTTACTGCATTCTTTTGTTCTTCTGCATTAAATATTTTATGTTGGTGTAATAGTTGCTTCTGTAATAATGCTGTTAAATTTGTATATTATTTGGTAGACAAGTATCGGTCTATTATTTCCTGGTTTTGTGTTTCCCCTGTTTTAGGAATAAGGACTGTTTCTCCTTTGGTCATCCACTCGGGTATTTCAAGTGTTTTATAGACTTAACTAAGGCTAAAGCTTCGCGTTCTCTAGTACTGTAATTTTTTTTAGCCATATTTTTGCCCAATGCTGGTCCAGGTGTTTTACCAGTAACTGTACTGTCGTATATTTCCATACTTCCTTCGTAGTGTGATCAAATTCCTCTCATTAATTTTCTTCTATTGGACTGCCTGTCTTGTTGTTCTAACCTTTACAGCCCTTTCATTATGTTTACGTTGGTCTCATAAATACTCGCTCAAAATCATCAATCTGTCCTTTCGGTGGTTTTATCACTTTATATTTTACCTCTCAACCTCTATAGAACTTCCTTTATCGTTGTACAATTGTTTGTCTTTTCTTTTTCTTCTTTCTTGTATACTTAATCTAGCTCCAGCTGCTAATTCTAGCTTTCTGCTGCTGATTGCGTGTTACTCGATTTCTGCCCTTCTTATCATATTTTGTGCCTGTCTGATTTTACTTTCTAATGTGATGTTTCCTTTTTTTTCTTTTATCATGATATTTCTCTTTTCTAAGTCCGCTATGTTCTCTCAGAACTAAACCAGGTAGAACTTTTGTTCCTTCTTCTTCATTTGATCTATTTTTCTCAAATATTTTCCCTCCATCAAATCTGTTTTGCTCTTGTTGTGCTATACCTTTCACTCTGAATATCGATCTCAGTAGTAATCTTGGTAATACCTGTTTGCATCCTGGCATATTTATTTATCTTTCATACAAGTTTCTATTTATTATTTCCTTCTATCCATGTTGGATATTAAATCTCATTCTATTAGGTACAACATTTTTATCACTCTTACTTCCCCTGCAATTCTAATTTCCGGTTCATTTCTATCATTTCAATAATCTCTCATCACTTGTCTCTGTTTCTTCATAGAGGCTTCCTGTATCGAATCATGTATACTTTAACTATCTTTCTTCATATATTATCTTGTAGATTTCAGCAGCCTCTGAGTGTCATTTTTCTCCCTACTATTTCTGTCTCATCAACTCCATCTTAAAGTTTCATATCTGTCATTTATTATTCTCCTACATTTTTCTGTATTTTTCCAGTTTTTTCTATTCCTTGATATATTGGTCTCTTTACTTTCTGTTTAATATCTCCGAATCATTTGGTGTAAATCTGAATTCATTCTAATTCTCATCCTTTGCTCTACGTTATTTCCTCAGGTTCATTGTAGGTACTAGCTTTTCTTTTTTTATTGCTCCTTGTTCCTTTCTTTATTAAATATATGGCCTGTTTTTGGCGATCATTTCCTTCTTTCTACCCCCGATATTCTTATTAAACCATATTCATTACATTCAACTTGCACCAATCTTCATATCCAAACATATTTCCAGAAGTCGTTTACTTTCTTTTCGGTTATTGAACATACTTATTAGATAGCTCCATATTAATTTCGTTCTTTCCTTGTCCATGATCCATTACCTCTCCTCCATTTGTTCATCTCCTCCACGTTATATCTACTTCTCCCGATTTGTTTATCGTTCGTCGGTTCGGGTCTTTTATTATTTAACACTATTGGCTTAATACTTGGCAAATCTCTCGCATCCGTATCTTCCAGATTGATTTTATTCTATCTTAAAACTCGTTGTTACAACAGATTTCGCGTTCGTCGCTTAGTTGTCCTTTTTTGGGAACATCTTTGTGTCTTCCGAGTTAACGACCAGAAATCTCTTTTTTTCTTTCGCACGTATATTTCCATCTATCCATCTACGGTTGTGGGGTTGCATCGTTTTTGGGATTTTTGGTTTTTGTATTGAGTCGGAGAATGTTACGGCTTCTGCAGGATCATCAGTGGAAGTGGGTGTATTAGGTGTTAAAATCCCAGCTATCTTACTTGGTGATTGTCTTCTATCCGGGAGGGATTAATTTATTGCTCACACGAGCTCGTCCTCTCATTCGCTCCCTAAAAACTGAGTTAGGCCGAAGACCTAGGTCTTCGAGTTCCTGGCACTTAATTTTTATTTTTTCCCTGCATGGAGTAGTTCCAGTATCTTCCACACATATTGTTCAATGTCTACTCTGCCTTTTCGCAGGAAGACACATCTGGGGCGGTATATCTTCCGCCCCAACGTGTCTCCCTGGGCCCCCTCGACAACGCAGACAGTTCTTCTGTGAGTTAGACAGATGATTTTTTTAAAGCTATCTCTCGATACATTCAATATCTGCACTTAGAAATTGAATAATTTCATTTTGCTGTATTTAGCAAATGAGTTTTAAGCTATCTTCGACACATTTCATAGCTGCACTCAAGCATCTATAATAATTTTAAAATTGCTGTGTAGTAGCAAATGATATTTTTAGCTACCTTTGGGATTACAATTCATGAGTCTGCACCAGACATTAAAAATTCCAAATTGCTGTGATTAGCATAATGAATTATTAAGCTACCTTGGTGATTAACATTCATAGCTGCACCAAAAATTAAATAATTCATAATTGCTGGATTTAGTAATGAGTTTTAAGCCTGCTCTCAATTACATTCAAGCTACTCAGAGCATTTAAATAATTTCAAATTGTCTGTGATTTAGCAGATGAGTTTTTAAGCTATCTCACGCGTGTGGCGTCCCGATTACGATGCCATACTGCAACTCAGAGCATTTAATAATGTCAACATTGCTGTGAGATAGCAAAATGATATTAATTACTTGTTTTACAATTGCATAGCCCATCAGAAACATTTTAAATATTTCGAATTTTTTTTTTTTTTTTTTTTTTATTTCACACCTTTCTTAAGGGTTACCATTTAATGCGGGCGAACCCCGAATTGCTGTGAGTTAACTGATGAGTTTTTAAGTGAACTTTTGATTACATTCATAGCGCACTCAGAACATGTAAATAATTCAATTGCTGTAGTTAGCCGATAATTTTTAGTGAACTTTCTGACTTACTCATATTCTTCACGAGCATATAAATGAATCAAATTGCTAGAGCTAAATAAATGAGTTTTAAGCTAACTGTGATTACATTCATAGCTGCCACTCAGACATTTAAATAATTTCGAATGCTGTGAGTTAGCTGATGAGAGCTTAAGTGATATTTACGATTGCTTTCATAACTGCAATGGCACAGGTAAATTTCTTTCTATATGTCTTTAAAATGATCGTCAACCATATTTGTTTGAAAAGTAAATTACAATATCTGCAACAAAGGTAATCCTGACAATTTTCGTAATGGCTGATCAAAGTTACTGACGTAAGGCTATTTCCAGAACTTTTTGTTTCTTTCACTTGGGAAACTTGTTCATCTTGATAGAGACACAATGAGGGTCTGTAGAAGAGAGAAATAAAATTTAAATAATATGATGCAGATTTCAAAAACTTTAAGGAAATGTTTAATAATAAAGATTATTTACTTTAAGTCCTACGGAGTTGAAAGATATGTGAATTACAATAATATGGAATATGATCGGGAACTTTAGAAAAGATACAAAAAGATAAAAAAATCTTTAATATATGTATATATATATATGAATATATATATATAATATTATTATATATAAATATTATTATATATATATATATAAATATATATTATATAATATTATATATAATCATTATATTTTATGCGTTAATATAATAATATATTTATATAACATATATTTTTATATATATATAGTAGATATATAATTATATATATATATATTAATATATATATATATATATATATAATCACCCATATATATATAATATACTATATTTAGAGATTATGTGACATCGCAATCGACGCAGTTAAAATTGACTTATTGCATATAAAATCCTACTGTCGAACAATGAAGTAATATATAGTATACTATACTATATCATATATATTATATATATATAAATATAGATAATATAATATATATAGTAACTATACATTATAATTATATATATATATATAATATACAGTCTTTCATCAATTTCATAAATAGTTTTTTTTTTAAATTTATCTTTATTTATTTATTGGTAAAGAAAAGCAAAATTTAATTTTAACATTTATAAAGAAATTCAAATATATGTGTTGCAGTGTTTGCAAGTGAAGCCTTATTTAGCTCAGAGAGGTATTTTGACTATACATTCTGCCCAGAAAAACTTATTTTTAAAGCATAATTTTACCTCATATAAATTGAGTATTAGAAATTATCGACTTCAAAGTTAAGAGCATAATTTTGTAAGCCACTTTCTGATGAGTGGAGGTTGGGGAAAGTGATGGGATGAGAAACAAGCGAGTTGGGTCTTCGTCCCCGCATCCTGGAACTTCAGCTTCTTTGAAAGTCAAACTAATATTACTATCATTAAGATATATATATATATATAGTATATATATATATATATATAAATATATATATAATTATATAAATAATATATATTAATAATATAAGTATAACATTATATAATATAATTTGTGCTTTTATCCGCATCCGCGCGGATATGACATAAGCATCCGCATTTCTGTGGATGTAAAAAAAAATTCTGCATCCGCATCACATCCTGTCTCTCGCGGATGTCAAAGAATTTACATCTGATACATTCACTAATAATGTATTATAATTATATACATATTTATATATATATATATATATATATATAATTATATATATAATTATATAAATATATATATAATATATATATTATATATATATATATAATATAGATATATGAGTCAAATAGATTTACTTCTTACAGCGGAATTGAACACTGGACTCCGCTCGTGATTTAAAAATAACTGGAAGTCTATCCATAGCCATCCAACTTCCCCAAATAAAAGAAAACGTTTCAAGTCTAGGCTTTTTAAAGCTCCGGTTGTCAAAAGTGGTGGTTAGTATTAATACAAGTGAGGCGGGTGTGTTATGTCTCCTTGGTTATTCAATTGTAATGGATGGGTTATGAAAGATTAGAGGTGGGTGTGGGAAGGTGTTAGAAGATGGAGAATGGAGATGGGTGGAGGGTGCCATACCTATATGGGTGCGGTGAATTGGGTTGTGTGGCGAATTCTGAAGAGAGTTTGAGAGATTGATAGAGAGATTTGTGCAGGGTGTGTAAAGGAGGGGTTTGACAGTAAACGTAGATAAGAGTAAAGTTATGGTTTGAGTGAGGAAAGTCTCAGTGTGAAGTATGTTAGATGGTAAGTAGGAACAATGCTGAGTTTAAATATGTAGGGTAATTGTTGGATTGAGAGGGAAAGATGAATTGGCGCAGAGTGTAGTAGATAAGGTGAATGGCAAAAGGTTGCTGGTGCAATTAAATCGTGGTGATTTAATGGACTAAGTCATTGAGTGGCGTGGGTCTTACAGTGAGGATATGTTGATACCGTGTTATTGCTATAGTATGGCTATGTTCTGGAAAGAAGCATAGATCTAAATTCAATGTGTTTCAGATGACAATCTTAGGGACGTGATAGTTGAAAAGAATTGATAAGAATGAGGAATGAATATATTAGGGGGTTAGTGGTGTGAAGAAAGGGTAGAGTGAAGAAATAAATGAAAGTATGTTGAAGGTTTTAGTCATAGTGAAATGGAATTGAAATGAAATCGGATTGTTTAGCGGATTGTAAATAGTGGAGTTTGTTGGGAACCGACCGCTGGGAGACAGAAGAAAAAGTGGATTGATCAGTAAAGGGATTGAGACAGGAGAGAAATGTGAGTTTGGAGAGGCGAGAATAAAGGTGGCATAACAGGTGTTTATGGCGGGGTTTGTGAGGGGGTATGAGTTGTGGAGTTTGCGCCAAGGAATGAGCCCTTACATTGACGATTTACCATAGTGAGGGGTCTGTCGCAGTCCCGTACAGCTCTAGGGTGGATTTTCTGTCGTTGGACGAGTTCTCACAGATATTAATGTACAGAGGAGGCGGTTAAGGCTGGCTTTATTTTCGACTTTTTGTCATATTTTCGAATTTCTTACTTTTCTTTTCCGATGCATGACAACCCTATCCCACATAGTCTTGGAAAAAGAGAGAATTAAGTTATATTTATATATATTATATATAATATATCATATTATAATATATATTATAATATTATATATATATAATAATAATTATATATATATAAATAGCTGCTACATATATTTGATTCATAATAATGTGTTTATCAAAATAATTTGTATATTTGATTGAAAATAATTTCAAATAATTTACGAATATATGGCGAGAAATGCCATAATTGTAAAGTTGGTTGGCAAATTGTCCCTCAAAAAATTACCCATGTCATTGTTTCGTGTTATTATTGAGCGCGGGATATTTGTAGTAATAGGAAGATGCCGCGTATACCATAGATTAATTATAAACTTACTGTAAATATTTAATACTTAATAAAATCTGATAGAAAATATCTTTACTTAATAGACATAACATAAGACAAAAATTCGGTATAATACTTTAACATCTATTTTGTTACATGATACCAATGTAACATACACGACTAGAAACATCTTTGCTATATTTAATAATTTCTTTGAAGAACTTATAATGAAGTAGGCTAATTTATTTATTTTTCTGGAATCAGGTAAAAGCATTGTCACACCCAAATTAATCGGGTTGCCAGACATTTTTCCTACGTAGTTTTGGGATTTATGAAGTATATAATAACCTACCTAGCGAACAAAATTTACATAATAAATTAAAAAGATTAAATTTATTTTAAAAGTGGTATATTTAATTTTAAGAACTCTGTAATAATATTTAAACATAAAATTAGTGAAACGACATAATAGAATTTAATGAATTAAGGAAGTTAGTCCTTCAAAAGTTTCATTCTTCCTTTCTTGACTGATCCTTTTCTAGCACGCTTCTTTAAATCAAGAATAATGAAAAGTTTATTTAAGTTTCTTCTTTAATGGTACCAAAACGTCCAGTTAGGAACCACTCAACACACAAATGGAATCTACTTGATTTTTTTTTTTGAATTCTATATGGTTTTAAATTATAATCTAACATATTTTCTATTCATTACAATATTTTATATTTAACTATAGTAAACTTAATAGGAATGAAGACCGAGATTTCTTGAAACAACAGAATTGCATTAAGCATATTTTTATTTTGGGTAATTAGTTAGCATGCTGAATTTTATATTCTGGATAAGTATTGTTCAGGATTGTCGCCAATATGGTAAGACTCTGATTATAAACATAAAAGTCGCGCCATGCTCTTCACCGCGCATGAAATGGACTTTTAAAAGCTCTTCATATGAATGAAAATTAAAGTATCTCAGAGTATGTGTGATGTAGTGTAGAATAATTAGCGGATGCATCAAGTTCATTAATACAATTGATTAACTGTAAATATACTCTTACACAAAATATAATATGTAACATGATTATCATATCTTATGAATAAAGTAAATATATTTGTGAATATTAAACTTCATAAACAATTGTAGTATAGCTATTTTTGTATAAACCGTACTCTTATATATCTGTGAAGAAGTTAACTAATATTTACTAACTTTTATTAATTTCAGCCAAGCACTGGTCTTAGGAATCAGGCATTCATTTCAACAAAAAAATTATAAATTAGGCCTATTTAAATACCAAAGATTAAAAGATAAGATTTTACTTCTTAATTCACTATGTATTTAATAATTTTTAGAAAATCAGTATTTATAATTAGTTGCAAAGAAAGAGGAAAGGGGTGTTTAGATTCTTCTAATACATTCTTACAAGATTTTTAATACCGAGTAGGAGCCTAGGTGCCCTTAACTTTATGCCTATTAATTTTTTATAAGAAATATTTTGACTATAAGAATATTGAAAGTATAGAAGACATTAAATTGACCATAGCACCAATGGCCTATTGTGATTGGGCTGTCCCAGTAGCTCACGAACGTAATAGGCTCAACTCTACTATTCAAACAGCCGGCACACGCTAGGAGTGGTCAATACTGATCAGAATACACTAAACTAGCCCACTCACCGCAAAAGGCCAAAGACTTCATAGAGTCTAAGGTACATGCTACCGCACTACTGCTACAACGTTTTACATAAGTTCTGTCATAGTTACAAAACATGAACTACTTTACCTTAAAAAGGCCTAAACTAAACCTGTGCCAATTTTAGCTCATAGTTCAAATTATGTACACATATGATCGCCCCCAGCCATCAACTTCATCCAATACCACTTCGCCTTTCTTAAAGTTCGTACGAAAGCGCAGCGTGGCGCCTCACTTTCCCGAGGTCACTATTCCTAATACCTCCTGCCGGCAACCAGTTCGCAAACTTAGATAATTCTCTGCCGATAGTGGTACTCTACTATAAGCAACTTTATTGGTCTCCGTCATATAGAGAATTACCTTTCATGTATTAGAAAGACATTTCCTAACTCCTTCAACTCTCCTTCATATGCTCTGTACGCTCAAACCAGCAGAAATCTCATCCTATGTTAGCAAATATTCACATTGCACTTCTCCAAGCAGTATTAAGGTATTTACTTAAAATGAAGGCGGACCCAAACATTTGGCACAATACCGTCTAATACCTGGCCCTAACATACGTTATTTAATATAGCTTACTTTCAACAAACTTGCACTTGGCACACAATGTTAGAATCGAGCGCCACTTCAGCGAGCGTCTGGCTCCAGGCCGTGCTGGCTGCAATTTATTTATCCTATGGTTAATTTAGCATTAGTATAAATTATATAGCTAATATTGTATAAAATAATCTATGTAAAGTTATTTTTATATATTTATGGCTGTATCCGCTTCTTAATTAAACAGTTATCTTTTTTTTTTTTCTAATATTGGACCTTGCATGCATCTGAGACACATTATGTAATTCAACGACACTTGGCCTGCTAGTTCTTAGCTGACCAATACTGCTCTCATAAAATCAATTCATCTTGATCTGAAAGTATACAATATCTGTGAGCGATTACCCTAAAATGGCTATTTTACGCAGAAAATTAAGGCCACACCATCTTGATTTAAATTATTGTAATTCAGTAATTGAGCGCGTTATTACTTCTTTGGAATGGATTCTTCTTTGCAAGGGCTCTCTGTATAAGGCATAGATTACAACTTCGAATATCTAAAGATTAGATTAGCTATATGGGATAGTTGAACATCAGATATATATTGACAAAGCTAAATAAGATAAGTTTTTAGTTAGTTATAAGGAAAGCTGCGATGTGTATGTAACGTATGGACAGAATTATTAAAATTGTAGTTGTGGTTTGAGTAAAAATCTTGGTTTGTTAGAGATATTGAACACCCCTAGGTTACTGACTTGATGTCTATTGAAATAAGTAGCCCATATGGGCCAATTATGGGGACTATTTACTCATAGTTGACTGGGCGGGTTCGCTGCCTATTGAATGAGTTTCATAGTTAAAAATGTTTAAAGCGGCCTATGCGCATAAATAATGGGAGAAATCTAATTTAATAAGCTAATTAGACCGCGAACTGAAGTCGCGACAAAAGACCGTGCTTTCTACACATAACGGAGTGGCGTGCAGTGAGTGACCAAGTCGGATTGACGGTTCTGTGTTAATTTTTGTCTTCCTCAAGATTAAATTAAATTTTATTAAAAATTTTTTGGTTTTTTATTTTTTTAAACGTGTAGTTTAGTAAACAAATTAGTGTATGTTGGTTTCTAATACACTAATCTGCTGTGTAGTATAACTTACAGTCGAATTAACAATTCGTTATATTAATTTTCGTAGGTAATTTCAATTGAGCCTAACCCTAGGGCTATAGGGTAAGAGTGTTTTACATGTTTTCTCGTGTCTGGGTTATTTGGATTTTATTAAAGTAGACTTTTGTATTAAATACAGTCTTTGATATACATTGTTACTTTAACTGTTGTTGATTAATTTAAATTAAATTAGGTTTTTCCAGTCACAGACTCACAGTTTAAAGGCTACCTTATATTTTATCATATCCATGGCCTAGGCTAGCTAAATTACGAATTCGTTTAAATTTTAACCTATTTTTAAAAGAGAGTAGTTTATTTCTTTTTTAGGCTTTAGTGATATTTAACCTGTAGTTGGGTAAAATAATAGGTACAGGTAGTAAGCTAATAATAATTTAAGTATGTATGCTCTGTGTGATATTCTTGGGACTGTAAGAGGTGAATAGTTGAAATAGATCTCCGGCTGCTTGTGCACTTTGAAATGCGAGATCAAGTGTGTATTGCTCTTAAGGAAGGGGAGATGCAAGACTTGAGTTGAAAAATGGTGAATGGATTGACAAGAGGAAGTAGTGTGAGATTGAGAAGGAACGCGGAAAGTGGTATAGGAAAAGTTCCAGTCACGGAGATGTCGAGGGCACAGGAGACTAAGAGTCTGGGATTGGGTGCGATATCTGACCGTCAAGGTACATAGTGAATTGCATTCAGTCTCCGTCGAGAGCGTGAAGAGTAGAGAGGAAAAAGGAATCAAGTAGCAGGTATATATAGCGTTCTTGCAGCTGATATAGAGTTGTAGAAACATAGAAATAATGATTTTAACGATGAGGATCTCGAAAGTAAGCAGGCCTTTGAACTGCAGCAGTAAGCAGTGTTCGACTTGTCTTCCAGGATGGGGAGGGATCAGGAGTCGAGCCAATGGAATGTCTGGTTTTCTGAGGAAGGACGTCGTAAAATTGGCTAGATGGAGGACTCTATGATACGATACCTAGATAGGGACTTTTCAAACTAAGAACTCAGAAAAGAAGACGATTGGAGAGTATGTTTCGCACGGTGCCAGAGTGAGTGATCTCGTGGATAGTCGTGGATAGGAGAGATTGATTCTACAACATGTTTGAATTCACGAGTGATTGTGCTGTTGGGTTTACAAATGATGTATAGGGCATTAGAAGGTCAGGTAAAGCATTAATAGATGATTTATAGGAAGATTGATTCAGAAGATGAAAGCTAGTGAGAGAAGGTTGCATGAATTTCTGGCGATATTTACCTACGGTTAGCGTGCGGTTCGAGGAATGGGGGGTAGGGCTTTAGGTGTAAATGAAAGGGTTAGGAAATTAGTAGTTTTTTCAGATCCAGAGAACAAATATAGGTTTTTTGGGATTGGTCACTGGGAGAGAATTTCTGGCATAAGATCTTTTGCTGGCAGAGGATGGAGTTCAACTTGAGTCAGTAAAGGTGTGAAGCTTCTATCCAGTACCAGTTTGAAGAGAACCTTGCTTTAGCACAAAAACTAGGTTAAAAAGTTGGGGGTGGTGGGCTAAATCTGGATGCAAATAAGCAATGCTAACTGTAATAGTGGGGAGATAAATAAAGCGAGTGTTGTTACAGGTATTTAAACTAATTGAGATAGCAATAAAAATAACAATGCAATTCGAGTATCAAATGTTTTTACAAAATGCCTATAGCCTTAGAAATAAAAAAAGATTGAAGCTGATTAGTTTATTACCCATAATGAGAATCTAGAGAATCATTTGCATAACTGAGGGCATGGTGTTTAATGAAGGAATTATATTGGAGATCGCTCTTCCAGGAATAGGAAATACGGACGGATATTCACTTCTTTTATACCAGCGTTAGAGGAAAGAAGCGGTGGTTGGGTTGTGCCTACCGTTGTGGGTTTATGTTAAAGCGGGCAATATCTCAATCGCTGTCCCTACTGAACTGGACATTTAAGATTATCAGGAGATATTGGCATCATTGTGGGTAGATATCCTTAATTATTCCTTAATCATATAGAATAGGGCATTTTATAGACCTCCCTGGCCAGAGTCCAGAATTAAGATGCTTGAAATTGTTGTGAAATGAAATTGAGACAAGCATCGCCAACAGTAGATGAACAAAGGGTATGTCTAAATGGGTGATAATCTTTCCTTGGCATTCATTGGCGATTCCTTGTCTATTATGGACCGTAGTAGTTCTGCGCATTTCATTACAATTTGATACTAAGATAACTGTTGACCCAGATGGTCGCAAGAACCCCACAACTTACGGACTGCACACTATAGACTTATATTAACTACTGGATGTAAAATATGAAAGCGATAGTATCTTTCACCTTTGGGAGGAATTTAGGACACTTACAGTGACACATAATATACTTAGATTTAATCATGAATGTGGATTCATGGGCCCAATTTGCTAGTTTAATTGAGCGAAAGATCAAGCTAGATTTCCTCAGAATCGGCGATTTTACAAATTTCGAGACAACTGCTTAGTATACTGGCTGGCGCATATAAAGAGTTTAAAGACCAAAACTGTTTTTCACTGTGAGAACATTTAAGACAAATTTTAAGAAAGTCAGTCAGATGTTTTAAAGATAAACCATGTAAGAAAAAAACGAAGAGAAAAGCTGTTTGGTGGAATAGAGAGATAAGAGAGGAAATTAAATGGAAAGCGCAGATGTTTTAAAATATTCAAGGGTAGTAAGAGGGAAGATAGAAATAGAAAAAATTATAGGAAAAATAGAAATGGAACTTAACCAGTCAATAAGGAAAAGAGGGAGGAAAGAGGGTGGCAGAAATTAATTTAGCATAGTAAGTAGGAAAAGACCTGAAGAAGTTTTTTTAGCTTTTTATAAATTTAATAGAATACATTTTGAGCATCAATTAAAATTTGATTGAAAATTTGCTAGTAAGTCTGATAGGGAGTTGGGTCAACATTTTCAATCATGTATTTTGTCTTCAGCTGTTTAAGAGGAAATTAAGATGAACTAGTTCAGAGGAGTACTTAATATTTATATACTGCAATGTAAGCTAGATAAAACATTCAAAGTCAAAAGGTAAATGGTTAAAGTTTTATTAGATTCATACTTTGATGTCCAAAGTAAAGCTGCGCAGGCCCTGATTCGCGGTGATATATCGGTAGAATTCTGAAAGAGCGGTAGTTAAGCATTGCAAGGCACTGTATTTTGATTTTTAAGCGATCTAATCCAGTTTGGTGAGGTACCAGATGACTGGAAAAACAGATATGTTTGCCTATTCCTATAGAAGGTAGTAAGGGAAGATTTGCGGAAATAGTAGGCCAGTGTAGTTAACATCTATGGTTTGTAAAGGTTCTTTGGGAAAAGTTACGAAAGGGTCATATAGAGAAATATTTAGAAGATAACAGGTATTGTATGACTCCCAGCACTGGGTTCAGAAAGAGGTAGGTCATGTAGACAAACCTTTTAGGATTTATGGATACATTACTGACTGCATTGACCGAGGAAGATCCAGTTGATATTGTTATTTTAGGACTTTAGTAAAAGCCTTTTTTGATAAGGGTTCCCCACTAAGGCTGGATGAAAAGGTTGTATCTGCAACTGTGGTATAAGGTGGAAGTGGTACAGGTTTGGATTAAAAAGATGGTTCGCGAAATTAAGAAACCAGTGTAGTACAACTCAAATAGGAGAATAAATTAGATCAGTGGAAATAGTGCAAGAAGTGGTGTCCACAGGTTCAGTGCTGGGAGGCACACTATTGTTCCTCAATAGTATATAAATGATTTTAGACCAGGGACTTCAAAGAAAGGCTTCTTAAGGTTTGGCTCCAGAATGACAGCTTAAACTGTCACTTTGGTTAGATAGTGAAACGGAATGCATAAGATTCAAGAATATCTTGATGACCTTGGTGGGCGATAAGTCGGGCGAAGAATGAATTTAATAGTAAAAAAGTGTAAGGATTTCGTACAGCTCACTTGCCTTCAAATTCAAAGTTCGTAATTACGGAGCAAAATACTAACAGTAAAAGAACTATTACAAGTTCAAAAAGATTTAGTTTGTTGTGTTATAATCATAAATTTTAATTTAGTCTTAAAAAAATATCTTAAACCTACAAAACAATATTCTAACCCCTTCCTGTTTCATAGTTAAATAAACTGAATGTTTTTAAAATAAAATGTAATTAATTAGATTTAAACTATAATATTTTTATTCCATTATATTATTATTTTTCACACTGTTTTTTTCCCCTTATTATAAATAAAGTACTCTATATTCTATAAATAACGTAGAATAAAAGTATAGTATGAAATCAACAATTATGATTATTTCTTTCTTATCATTTCTGGTATTAAATCGATTATTTATTTTCCTTCTATTAAATTCTATTTTTTACAACATTTACCATCTACAAATATTTACATCTTATTTAACATATGACCAATTACTTCGTTCCTAAAAGACATTGTAGTATACACATCTGTATTAATAATATCTTAATAATAAATCATTCCATTTTACATTATCAATGAGGAAATTCACTCAATATTTTTTCAAAACTTTTTTATATTCTTCCATAGATTTTTTTTATTTCCTCATTACTCATTTTGTGGACACACTTATCTTCTTTCTATCTAGCATTATATTCCTGCCCTCACTTAATCCAAATTTCTTTTTTAAGGATATTATTGATTATTTTATACTTATATTTATTACATTATCTTATTTTTATTTAATCATTCCTTATTTTTATCAAATTATTTCTTCATTATTTTTTTACTTAATCCAAATTTTTTATTTTTTATTAATTACAACAAATTTTCACTTAACTTTTTTCTTTTATTTCATATATTTTAATTTTTCTTCATTCTGATATTTTAAATTCATTTTACTTTTTTCTATATTCCGAGCAAAAATGTTTCCTAATTTTCCTTTTTAATCCAAACTCCATCGTATACCATTTTTCCTTTAAAGCTTTTTGACTATCTAATAGTTGACCTAATTGAAATATATAATAATATTTAAATTAACAAATTAAAATAGTCCATAAAAAAAAAAAAATTACTTTAATTTTACACAAACCATATTTCAAAATTTGGTTATAATTTTTTGTGTTCAAACACAATTTTTTTTCTACTTATATAAATTATAACTTCGTTTGTAACTTGTATGTTGATAAGCGCCATCAATATGTCACACTATTTTCATCAAATTTATATTTTCAGTATCTTAAATCATTAAATTTTTTTAAAAAATTTATAGAATACTTTAAAAAAATTTTCTATTCCATTGAATTAATTATCTTCATTTGGATTTCTATGTTTACTAATTCGCCAGTTTATTTAATTCCATAAATTCTCTTTATTTTTCTACTACTTTATATAATTCCAATTAAATTTATTATATACGTTACATCTATTTAATGTTCTAATTTTATATAGTAATTCTTTTTTTTCTCAAAATTTTGATATCTTTTTTTCTACGTTTTGTTTTTTTGTTTTTATTTATTTAAAAAAATTTACTTTCACACAATACTATAGAAATTTTATTTTTACTCTATTGGTATATATATATAATTGAATTAATTACCTTTAATAAATTTCAAAACTTTCTACAAATGGTTTGAATTTGCTTTATTTGTTTCACTATTCTTTATTTCTATTCAAAAACTTCTTACCTATTTTCCAAAAAGGTCCAGCTATCTCTACATACTTGTAGTTGTAGTGTGACTTTTTGGTCGT
Source organism: Trachelipus rathkii (assembly GCA_015478945.1). Lineage (NCBI taxonomy): Eukaryota > Metazoa > Arthropoda > Malacostraca > Isopoda > Trachelipodidae > Trachelipus > Trachelipus rathkii. The sequence goes on along the minus strand of JABUQX010023337.1, from coordinate 85,781 downwards.
ATGTGGTCCAGAAACAGTCGATATTTTTTCCTATCCTTATCTACTCACACTACATCTATATTCATTTTTTTACTATAATCTATATTTTCTTCATTTAAATCCTTTTCTTTTTTCATTTATTCTTAAAAAATCTTAATTTTTATTTTCTTTTTTCAACTCATCCAAAATCTAAAAAAAATTCTTTACTCTAAACACTTGAGCTTTGTGGTGATTTTGGTTTAAATAAATTCCTTAATTTCTAGATTTTAATCATTTTATATTTTTCTGTTAAATTCACTTTCATAAAGTTTCTACTTTTTAACTTTATATTCTATTTTTATATCATCTGTTACTTTTAACTTCATCAGACTCTATTTTCCATTTAATTCCCTTGTATATTAAAATCTCCTTTCATTATAAGGTCATTTATATTACTCATTCATATATATAATTACTTTCTTATACTACTTCTTCTTAATCTTTCTTTTTACTTTATCTTATTCTATAAAACTCCTCTTACTTTTACTCACAGACTTCTTTCCATTTTTCTAATCCCTTCTTTTATTATATTTAAAATCTTTTACTCATTCATTTAAATAATATTCACAAGATTCAGTAAATCATCATTCTTTATTTTAACACTTTTTTACTCCTCTTTTTCTTTTTTAACATTACCGCACCACTTTGGACCACTTTGGAACTTTATCTTTATCTTCTCTTTTAAAATCTTATTTTTTTAAACTCTTTCCTCATCTTTAGAGATAACACTTCCTCTTTAGGCCTAATCTCCAATTTTAAGTTATTATATTTTTCTTCTATTTAAAAACATTAATTCAATTATTTTTTTTTTTGCTTTCGATTATTAATAATTATTCCAACATTTTCCTTATTTTAAAAGTTACTATTTTTTTTCATTCTCTTGCAATTAATGATCTAATATCTCCAACATTATTCTTATACAATGGTTCTTTTTAATTACATTTACCCCTTTAAATAGCCATTTTATTCTTATTTTTAATGTTCCGGTCTCTATTTTTTACCATTATATCTGGTCATGCTTATGTGATATTTATATTGATGCTGTTATTTGATAGCGTAAAATAATTTATCTAGGCGACTAAACATATTATAAAATATCCTATTAAAAAATATATATATTCACTAATAAATGATTACAGAATATACACACTACAACATATAATTATTGATTGTTATTTGTATCGATCTAAAATCATGGCTTCAATTTTCAATGAAAATTTCTGTATTGTTTCTATTTAAATGCAAATACTAATATTAATTTTTATTCTCGGCTTTTTTCCATCTAAACCATATTCATATATCAATCAATTTTAAATTATTTAAATTCCAATCTAAATTATTTCTGCACATTCCAAACATTTTAATTAAAAAAAAATTCATTACAAAAAGTCAATTTAAACACTTTTGTAAACTCAATATATTATTTTTTTTTTGCAACCTTCCCCAAATTTATTTATAATTCAAATTAATAGAATCTTTAATTCATATAATTATTAAAACTTGTAGTTTTTGATTTAATTAAAACAAGAATTACTCATTTTTCACATTTTTTTTTCTTAGCAAATTTTAATTATTAAATTTACATTAAAATTTACTCAATAATACACTTCTATTAACTCTTCATATAAATTTTTCAAATTCAATATAATTAATTTAATATTTTCCATAACATATATTATCATTTTAATTTATTCGTCTAAATTTTTACCAGCATTTGTATAACATACTAACATTAACATATGATATAATAATATCATAGTATATAAAATAAATTTTAGAATATAAGATAAGTTATCTTATGCCTAGGCATTCGATGGACTATACTTAAGATGATTAAATTCATAATATTACAATAAAATAAACTACATATTAAATAAATTAAAAAATTTCTAAAAGTTAATTAAATTTTCCTTTTTATTCTTACATTTTTTTTTAATTTCACTATCAAAATTTCATAAACAATAAATATACTTAATGGACATGATAGCTACTAACTCAAATTTTTAAATAAATAAAATTCTCAAATCTAAAACATAATTTTAATTTCTTTTTTTATCGATGGAACTTAAAAATTTCTATTTTCATTATAAAATACTATATAAATTATTATTTTTAATTTCTCTAAAAAATATTATAACAAATCTAAATTTTTTATTTTAACAAATTCTCTATTTTATTGCTAATCATTATCAGGAAACGGTAATTATGTCATTTCACATATGATTCACAAATCAATATATATTATATTAACGAATTATATTTATAATCATTTATCATAAGGACATTTGAAATCATTTTTTAATGCTGATTTCTATTATTAATAAAAGATTTATTTTCATTATTTTTCATCTCGATGTAAGTCCGAAATATTTCATATAATCTAAATAAATAATTTAGATTTATTTATACAAAAATCCTACTTTTAATTTTCTATTTCTTTAACTAAATTAACTATTCAAATTTCAATAAATCTAAAATCTCACATTATTTATATAATTAAATCAACTTTAATAAAATTATCTTTACTTATATATTAAATTATTACATCATATATTAATACAAAGATAATTTTAACATATTTAAATAAATATTCTTGTTATTAACCATTATAACATAACTTTGCATAAATTATCGCTAAGGTTATCTTAATGATCCTTATCCTTGCCTGCTTTTATGGAAATAATAATAATTTGTATTTATTTATTTTTCCATTTTCAATTACGATTAGTTTTCATGGAATTAGGGGGGGGATTTCAAATATATTTCTCATATTATTTATCTATAAATATCAAATTAAAAATCATAGTTTTTATAAAAATTTGGATTCAATTACTCTTATAATTAAATATACAATTTATTTAGAGCTTTGACATAATTTATCATTTTATTTCACAGTATTGATTAACATTTTATTTTTACATCTATTTAAAATATTTTTAGATATTAATTTAAACTTTTCTCCCACTATTACTCCACAACAAAATATATTAAAATAAATATAACTCTAGTTTATCTTCTATATCACTCGTTGACAAAAATTTCCACATTATTTTTTTCCATTAATTAATTAACACATCATTCATATATATAAATATAACTAAAATCCACTTTAAAATCCTTTTTAAATTTTATTACATTTAAATAGCTTGTTCCAGATCTATCTCATCTTCCACTATTCTTTCTTTCCATATCAGAAAAGATTAAAGATGAACGAAAACAAAATCATGTTTTTTTTTATTATTAAATCTACATAAATTATATCACATTGCAAATAATTTTTTTATTATTATCAATATCTTTTAAATGTGTTAATCTTGACTTTCTACTTGCAATTTTCATATTATATAAATCATAACAATTAAAATAAAATAATAATCAAATTATAAAAGACATTAAATTTATATACACATATACATCTATAAATATATTAAATCATCACAATACAAAAACACTTATCTTATAAAAACCAAAATCAGAAACCAAAAGACAGAAGCTGATACATACAATAAAGCTAATACATTCTAAACTTAATCTATCATTACTAATATTATAAACAAATTTCATCATTTAAATAAAAAGGCCAGTTCATATACATAAATCATTAACCCCAACGAGTTTTATTTTTCACGTATTAACTAATATCTATTATTATTATATTATATATATACACCGGTCTAAGATTCAAAAAATTTGAATATAAGTTTCAAATGTAAGGTTTAAGTAAAAAAATTTTATTTAACAATATAAAAAATTAATTAAATCATATTTAAATAAAATCCAAACTTTATAATATATTTTAAGGATAACTATCAAAATCTAAACCAATTTTTAAACGAACTTCTTTAAGCCTAAAATTTAAATATTGAAATATTCATTTGTTGTTCTTAATTTTCACTTAATTAGTATCAAATAAAAAATTATATATATATATACTGAAACATTATTTCAAACTCTTATCAAAATAAATATTTAGTTTATAATAATAATAAATATCAACTAATTAAAGATTTCATTCCTCGCTTATTTTTTCAACGTATTCCCTTTTCCATTATTTATCATAATATAATATATATTATACAATAATATTTTTTAATATACATACAAATAATCAATTTAAACTCAGTTTTACTATAATTTGAATCGCATCAACCATTATTTAATTTTAAATTAACTTTAAATAATTCTCTCCAAACTTAATTTTTAAAATAGACCATGTATTATCCTTTTCTATAATAACTGTAAACACAGTTAGCATCAACTGCATGACATAAGAATATTCTTTATTTATCTAATTCACAATTAAATGCATAAAATACAATAATCTCGATAACTTTTATAGATAATTAAAATTTTAATTCCATGTTGTGAAATATTTGGCCTACTAATTTTTTATTTCATCTAAATTAATCAATTAAATATTTCAATAAACATTGATTTCATTTAACATATCGAATATATACTAAACTCAACTAAATAAATTATGGCACTATTAAAATCAATCATTTCAACCCACCCATTTTAAATTAGTAAGTATTACACCATGACAATGTAATTCCATTATATTTTCCCTATACATATCGGATCGATAGTAATCTCTTCTATACTTCTTCACACGATTCAGCAATTGCCTCTCTTTTTAATCTTGCCTTATCAGTTTATGAAGTTATCTACTGAATCAATCAATATATTATGTAACTTTAGTGAGTTAAACTATCAATAGACAGTATTTATTAAATATTAATTTATAATATAATTATTATATAAGCTTAAACAATATCATCATTTAAATAGTCACCTTACTACGAATGCTTCTTTACTTTAAGAAACGTGCATGACAAACAAACTGTTTAAATATCTCATTCTGCATCTATAAATATCAAATTCCTAATTATACAAACTCAAATTTTCATTTAGATTTGATGAACAATTAAATTGTAGAAGAAACAAATCGGATCAATATTAATCTACAAAAAAAAATTTTTTCTTCATCAACTGTTCAATGAATATTACATATTTTCGGCGTTTGAACCAACTCTTTTATCTTCAATCATTGATTTTTGGTAACAATATTTATTTCCATAGACATGACAAATTTACCATCATATAAAATTACTTCCATTTCTTCATTATATTTAAAAATTTCAAATATAATATTTATTTATCATTATTATCATATAAATCAACTTCATATTACTACAAATTCCTCGTACATCAACCAATTTTAATTATTTCTTTTACTAAAAATTTTAATTGGGCTTTCGAGATCTTGTAATAAACAATATTATAGAAAATGTATTTAGTTGTAGAGAAATATTTGTTTATTCTATTAAGAAAACAGTATATTTAGTTATTTTGGTTTTTGCTAACTATATTCCATTATGTAAAATTTGTTGGGTTCAACATATTACCTAAAAACGTAGTAGTTTTATAAAAAGTATAATCATTGGAATTATGTTTTTATTATATTATTTTTTACAGAAAACATTTGTGAGGATGCATTTAATATACATTCATATTTCGTTTAAGTCTCCTATTAAAGCACTCTTGTTTATTTTATTTTTAATTTTCTATATACAGAATATACCATATTATATTCACTAGTTTTTTCGATTACTTAATGTTTATTATAGTCATAAAATGATACTTATCTAATGTTATGTTAACACTCAAGGTATATAGTATATATCAGTTGAAATCAATAAAGCACATATATTAAACATTTTACACACCTAAGGCTTTGGTACTACAACCTGATGATCCAACACGACTCTTATTATGTCCACTTTTCCCCCCCAAAAAAACTTAGAAAAACTCTTTCAATCGTATTGTTTTTTTAATCACCGTCTTTTCTCAATCCATATTTCTTATGCTCAAAATTTCCTTCGTCCAACCCATTATGTTTTTTATAGAAATTCTTCTGATTGATCAATCTTATATTCATTGTTGATAATTGTGGAATCGTTGATAACTGATAATTGTTATAGTTACACGGAATATTTTAAAGTTTTCGCTAGATTAAAAACTATCGTTAGATCATCATTGTTGGTATATGATATTAGACTAAATGTTGTTATGTCAATAGTATTTGATGTGTAAGAAGGGATGTTAGTTTTGTTAGGTTGGACCGTTGGACATGGGAGTTTTGTTATGTTAGTTTAGGATACGTTATTTTAGCTTGAGTAAGAAACTTTGTTAATGTTGGCGGTTGTCCATATTTTGCATGATCAATAGAGGTTAGACATGGTTAAGTTAGGTTAGCTTATGATGGACAGGGATAGGGTAGGTTAAGTTTTGTTACGCTATGTTATGTCAATTTTAGAAAAGATTTTGTAAGTTTAAGTAAGGAATTTTGTTTTATGTTAGCAGTTATTCATATATTAATAACTTTATAAATGTTAGCTGTAATTCAGTAAGGTGGGAAAATTTGTTTATGTTAGCAGTTATTCTGTTACGATAGGGAGGTTATGCTAGATTAAATATTATTAGGTTAGGGCTTGTTACGTCTTCGCATACCGGATTTCCTATGTACAAGAAACTATAAGAATCGATTATTTCAAAAGGGTACAGGGCTTACGGTATCATATGATATTGATAGGCTATGAACTTTGTTAAACAAACTTTGTAGTGTATGGTGCTAAAAAGAAATATGTGTAATTGTAAATAATTAATGTCATAATTTATATGTGAAAGTATGTGTATGCTACCTAATACTATGAATTCGTGTTTTAACGAACGATTGAGACTGGTGTAGGGGAAGGGGTGTATGTATATGTTTTTGGGGTTTCGTATTCTCTTGTTATCATGCAATAAAACAAGAAATTTAACAAAATAACAATAAAAAATGTAGATACATGTATGAAAATTCATAGGTTAAGGACTGAAAGCAAGCATATGTATGGGGATGAGTGGGATGGTGCGGGGTGGGGTGAATGCATATGTTATCATGGTTTCGTGCTTTTGTTGCAATGAATTATTTATTTAAATAACAATAAAATCGATAATAAAAATTTTTTAGTAAAAATTTAAAATGTTTCGTAATTTTTGATTACCGTAAAATGAAAAGAAATAGAACAATTATTAATATAACAGGTTGTAAGAAAAACGGAATTTTAAAGTCTTAGCATGAAAAGGAAATAGATGAAAAATATAAAAGTTTCAGCTTAAAATAAAATTAAGTTAGTGTTAAGCACTACATATACCATTAAGTACTATATATTAATTAAGCTATTAAATTACATATACTATAAATTAAGTACTATGTAAGTATGTATGACGTTAGGAAAATGACGTCACGTAATCGTATAACAGGCTTTGGTAATGTTAACATGTTTGTGTGCGTTTATATTTTTCGTTAATATTAGTTAGGTTAATTAGGATAATATTATACCACTAATATTGTTATGCTAATGTCAAATGATAGGTTAAATTTGTGCAAGTAATTAACTTTTTACCTTAAATTACAAAATAACGTAACATTATTATATTTCGCTATTGGAGTCCAACCACTTATAAATAGCCATAATAATATATAATATATATATTATAATATATATATTATATTAATATATTTATATAAATATATGATATATATATATAATATATATAATATTATATATAATATTATATGTATATATATATTTATATATTTAAATATATTATATATATATATACTTATATATATATTTATATAATATATATATATATAAATATTATATATATTATATATATATTATAGATTATTAATATTTATATATATATATATATATAATAATTAAATATTTATATATAAATATATATATATATATAATATAATTATATAACTTAATATATATAATATATACATAAATAATATATATTTGTATCCATTTTAAAATTATATTTCAATATTATGTCTAATTATTAACATATATAACATTATAATTATATTAATCTAATTATATATATATATATATATGAAGCGACTCGTTTGGAGAAGGACCGCTTAAAACGCAGGGTGGGTAAAAATAAATAATAATAGAATACGATTAGGAAGAAAGAATTAGAGAAGAGAACCAAGAACCACAAGAGCTTGCAACGAGGATAAAGTTGCAGTCTGAGGAAAGAGAGGTCCTTGATTGAGAATCATTTGTTCTACTTGAAAAATTTTTGATAGAGAAGAATCACAAATATCAAATTTTATAAAATTTAAACAAAATTAAATCTAATTTTAATACGAAACGAGGCACAATATCTTCATGATTGTTTTTGATATAGCGATTAAAGTTTAAATAATTAATAAATGGATATTCCAAATTTATTTGGATCTAGTTATTATTATAAGATTAAGAATGAATGCGCACAATCGACCGCGCATCTGAGTTCCGCTCGTATAATCAAGAAGGAATAGATACAAGCTACCAAATGGCGATCGGAGCTGTCTCAGCTGTTAGAGCACTTCCCTCGAATAAGTCGAAAGAGCCCAGTTCTCACTGTCGTGTCTTTAGAGTGTTGGTTGCTTTTCTTGGCTCCCGCTTCTGTCGCATCAGACTTAAAAAGTGTGAGCCACAACCCTCTGATTAGGGTTTTCCCCGTGACATTGTTGTAAACCTGGTTAAAAAAAAAAAAAAAAAAAATTATATTATTTTCATTTTTATTAATTTCCTCATTAGTGAACTACTTTATTTTTACAGATATATATATATATATTATCTAATATATATATATATATATATAATATTATATTAATATATATTAAGCAATTTATTGACTTATTTTATCAGTTAAAGTTGAAAAACGACATTGATATATATATATGAATATATATATTAAATTAATTTGTCTTAACCAATAATATATAATAATAAATAATAAAATAAAATAATAATAATAATATAATATGTAATAATAAATAATAATCATACCGTGGAATTAATATAATAATATATAATAATAAAATAATTAATAATAAATAATATAGTAATAATAATATTAAGTTAAAAATAAAATTATAGAAAAAAAAAAAATTTAGGATCCTTAAGACCATAGATACTAATAAAATGAATAAAGAAAATTAATAATTATTAATTAAAATAATACTTATAATACTATTATATAACTAAAATTATATAATAATAATAATAATATAATAATAATAATAGATAGATAATAAATTAATATATAATAAAATAAAATATCAATCAAATATAATAAAAGAAAATAATATAAAATAAACACAATAATCGAGGAGAAAATAAGTTTATAAGGAAAGTTTCACACTATTTTTTCATAGACTTATTGTTATTAAACATTGTGTTTAGCATATAAATTCTATAAGAAATTTTTTTAATAACCCAAAAGAACGCGTCTTTCATTCTCAAACACATAAAAATATTTGTTCAGTCAATATATTTTAGAACAAAAAACTTCAAGACAATTCTCTTCAAAAGTTTTGATGGAGAAGAAAAAATTCAGTATATAAAGGACCTTCACTTCAGGAATAACAACATTTTTATATATAAGTTTTACTCTTCTTATCACTATTTCATAATCCTTGAGTAAACTTTAAATGATTATTCCTGTTTTAATATACATTAATACAATAGAATAAAAATCATCCATGAATAATAATATCAAATAATAATAATAATAATAATAATATAATAATAATATAATATAAAATATAAATATAATATTAATAAATAATATAATAATAATAATAATATATAATATAAAAAACATAATAATATAAAAGTAATAATAATAATAAAATATCTAATAATAATAGATAAAATAATAACTAATAATAATCAATAATAATTAATAATAATAAACATAAATAAAATAATAATAAATAATAATAATAAAATATAATATAATAATATTTGATTAATACATATAATAATAAATCGATTATTATTACTATTGATTATTATTATATATATTTATTTGTTCAAGAGATATGTGTCGATGTTTTTTTGTATTTATTTAATTATTATTATATGTACTGATCCACGCTACAGGCAGACTACACCCAGTCCTTATTTTGAGAGATAACTACTTTCCAAACGACTCCCAAAAAGAATGATAAGGAGCGGCGTAAAGCAACGATTCAACTTCAACATTAGACGAACTATTTTAACTCAATAACTTTTGTATCAAAAAACATCATTATTTCTCATCATCAATTTGTGATTGAGCGAATTAAATGACTTAAATGGTTATTCAAATAAAAATTTTCGTGATTATCTTGTATTGTCACAGTCAGTAAAGCTTTTGATACTGTAGATCCCGAAATATTAGTTCCCAAAGGAGCAGTACATAAATGAGCTTTACTGGCATAATAGGGTGTATATGTTGATGATTTTATTTTGAGATTAGACTAAAAATTAGAACAAATATTAGCTCGAGTGACACAAGACTCTTTTATATAAAAATCCCCTCTCCATATCCTTGTCTCTCACGTCCATGTCGCTCCTATGTAGCCACATTGCGCTGTCTTTGCATTACTACTTTTAATCATCTGTATAATTGTCAGAAGAAAACAATATACTACTGTACGATCATAATTCTTAAAATGCAAAATTTATAAAATGGTCATAGGGTAGATATATTGCTAGCTTCCTAAGTCAGTAGTCTTGGATACCTCTTGTGATTAGAACTGTTAACTATAGCATTTATTATGCTAACAACAATATACTAATTATGCTCAACTGTTTAAATTTAACATGGTTGGTTTTTAAAAAATACTTAATAAAACATAAATTTCTGTGTTTCACGCCGTTTCATATACCGAAGTCAGAATATTTGAATAACCTCGACAAATTGAATTGGTGGTAAAGCTATTAAGTATCTTGGTGTTGAGGATAAAGAATTATGAAATTACCAATGTACCAAGTTAACAGTTATACAAAAAAAACTTTCGGATTAAGTGGCTATACACATTCGTCAATTAGGATAGTGCTTGACCTCAATATCCACAAAAGCAATATCTTTACTATCCTGGTTACATTTCCGCTGTTTATCAATATGTAGTCTTTGGAAGTATATTGGTTATCATCATTAAATGAGAATCAAAGAATATCAACATCTTTCAAAACGTTCAGCTAAAATTCTCTTCTGTAAGTTTTTTTCGTTTTTGTTGGTCAAGCTCGAGAGATTTACAGGATGCTAGGCATATTAAGACCTAAGAGATTTTAATACCATTAGTTTATAGACTGAAATACTTTATACGACTCTTAAGTCCCGTGCATTTTGTACTCTGATGAGGCTATTGCCTATAATGATATCCAAGTTCTTATTCCGAGGCTTGATGTTTTCTTCTACTATTGTGCATAAGTTTTTCTGTATCGAAACTTCAGTCTTGGATCCTTGTCGCATTATTATCAGTAGTAAAAGTCATCTAAATGTGGTGAAATAAAAATAGCCATTGTCTTAAAAAATTATCCTTGCAATACTGGAAAGCTTGTGAAGAGGAGCATGAATATCTCTGGTTGTCTTGATGAAATTTTCTCTCTAAGGCTTTTTGAAGGTTATTTAATATATCAAATTAATAGATTTTCTGATTGAGAATAGTTCATAGCAACTCAGATCTCTATCTAACGATGTGACGGTTTTATATTTTTTGTCATATTGTTCATTTGTATTTGGTAATTTGCGCCGAACGAATTAACCTAAGTTCCTATCTATCTATCTACTTATGGCTAAGGTTAAAATAGTTTATTTTGAATTCTTAGCTTTATACGTCCTAGACTCTATATGCTATACTATCTCCTATTCTATTAATATTTGATCTTAATATTTGATTTTAATATTCGTATCAAAGTCTATCCTCGTATCTATATTTATTATATTATTGAATGTTATTGTTATGTGTTATATTATTTTGATTATATATATAATTAATTAGTGAATTATTAATTAATTATTATAATTGATAAATGATACTTTATTATTATTATTATTTACAAAACTTTTTATTAAACAAATTCGGTAATTAAAAATTAAAATAAATTCGAACCTATATTATTGAAAAATTAAAGATATCTTACTGCAATTTGTCCTAGCCTTTTCCCCTCCCCTAATCTTCCTATTCACCTCTGGTTCAATTCTCTATATACCTCCCTTCTTTTACTCCAACCCCCAACCCTCATCCTTTCCTTATATCAATTCGCTACCCTCGCTTCACTCTCGCGTTATCTTAACACAAGCTCAAATTTCTAAAATCGATGGCTGCTATGAATTAGCAAAAACTCGGCATTACTAAATCTTGTGACATTTGAAAAGACAAGAACACAGATTTCTTTAACTCGTCTTATATGCATGACATATATTCTTGTATTGATAAAATTTAATCTATAGACACCCTTCAACCCATCGCTCTCTATCTCCTCACTCCGGTCTCGTCTCTGTCATCTCTCCTCCGTTAATACATCCTACAAGTATCTCTTCTTTTATACTCTCCACTCTCTCTCGTTCTCTTCACGCAATTTATTATCACACTCTCATCTTCATTTACTCTACGATTTTCTTCCCTTCTTTCATTTCTACTATACTATCTTTCTAGTCTCTCTTCTCTCTGTCTCTCTTCTTTCTCTCTCTAGTCTCTCTTGTGTCTCTCTCTGACGTCCCAAGCATCTGTCTGTCTGTCTACATCTGTCAGTCTGTCTTGTCGGTCGTCTCTCTCTCTCTTCTATTTCTAGGCATTTCTTTCTCTGTCTAGCTTTTTCTAATCTATCTATCTATCTATCTATCTACTCGTATCATATCTATCTATCATCTATCTATCTATCTACTTTATCTACATCAATAATTTCTTCTTTGTTCTTTTCAAAATAGCTTCCCTTAAATTTAATTAAATTTATTCATGATACGGATACAAATATTTATAAGAAATTTATGAGCCTTAATTGAGACAAATAAACCAACCCCTATGTGTGAGTGTCTGTCATTTGTCTACAATTATAATTAACAAAAATAGCTGCGCGTTGAAAGAATATGATAAACGCTCACAACCAATGATCGACATTATATATAGGCTACACACCACTCACCCAACCACAACCGCACACAACACACACAAACACACAACACTATTTATAAAGTATTCTGAGGCATAAAGTTCTGTTGACCTTAATATAAACTATCTCTAGATGTTTTATTCTTTCAACAAAACCTCAATAGACCCATTACTTATTACATTTTACCTACTATTAACGCTTATATACATGACATAATTAATTTCTAATAAATTGTCAACCTCCAATAAAATCTACATTTTTTAACTTCTATCATTCTCAGGGCACCCCCTATACTTAAGAGAGGAACCAGAAATTTTTGTGGGAGAACACTTTACACATCTCCAAAGCTTACCATGGTAAGATCGGATCCTATCAAAGGCGAGCAGCGTAGAGGAAGTTTTAGAGTGAGGTAAAATTTGATGGAGCAGAATCCTGAATCCAGCGGAATGCAGATAAATAAAAAACGTCATATTATAAACACACTAAGAAACATGTCGTGCTCGAATGTCAAATACGGTAGGTTATTTTGAAGTGACATAAATTTTTTAAATTAGCTTGAGAATGGATCGTATAACTTTTAAAATGGGTAGCCGTTCGGGTAGCCGTAGTATTTATTAATAATGATGAGCCGAGCCGAGCTGGAACAGGTTAAAGGAATTAGCTGCTCCGACCCCTGGCTGATATCTCGTAAGATCCAGAAGAGATATAATGCTTCCAACCATGATACAAAAACGTGGTTCGAACCCCTTTCTAAACTTTACAAATCACGGGCATTGTCCCATTCTCGGAAGGGAGCTTCTCTAGGTAATTGCTACCTAGAATTCAGGCGACGAATCGAACCCTAGCCCCTTGTCTTGAGACTCTGTCGCTTTATCAATTGAACCAATTTTGAGGCAAAAGGGAGAATATTTTTATTAAATAATAAAAAAAGACAAAAATCATTATCATTATCATCATCCATCTCCTTTCCCCAGATTAGGGGTGAGGTGCGTCGGGCATACTGGAAACAGAAAAGTAGTAGAAGAAAATGACCCAAGTCGGAAAGAAAGCCTCCCTCTCCCTTACCATCCCCTTTATACCCTTAAATAAGAACTCGTCACAGTCAGAAAAATCCACCCAAGGATTACACGAGACTACGACGGACCGACACTGTGGTATCTCGCTAATGTGGGGTTCATCCCATGGGTCAGGCACACAACCATACCCCAGCACTAAACCCCGCCATTCACTCCTATTATGCACCTTTCTTTTCGCCTCTGCCAAACTCACATTTCTCTCCTTCAGGCATTCCTTTACTGACTCAATCCACTTTTTCTTCTGTCGATTCCCATGACACACACCACTATACATCTGCTTAACCAACCCACTATCATCCATTATTTCTATATGACCAAACCATATCAATGTACTCTCATTTATTCTCTCATTTCCTTTCCTCACACCATACAACTCCTCAATGCGTTCAATCCTCATTTTATAAATTCTTCTCACACCTAACACTCCCATATGATTGTTAATCTGAATACACTGTACTCTAGATCTATATCTATTTTCCAGATCAAAGTTTCACTACTAAACATTAATACAGGTAGCGACACACTCTCATGCAAAACCTTAGCGCACTCAAGACTTAATCCCTTTACATCCACAAAGGATTTAATTGCTCCAGCCACTTTCCAACCATTCATAACTTTCCTACTACAATCTGTATCATTCGTTCTCTTTTCATCCAACATATATTCTAAATATTTAAACTCAGACACTTGCTCCAGTTGCTCACCATCTAACATAACTTCGCACCGCGGACTCCCCTACTCACTAACATAATCTTACTCTTATCTACATTTACTTTCAAACACCTCCTTTTACACACCCTGCCAGATTCCTCTACCAATCCGCTAAAACTCTCTTCAAATTCGACACACAAAACCAAATCATCCGCATACAATAAGCAGGACACCCTCCACTCTCTTCCATTTCTCATCACTCTAACATCTTCCCTGCCCCCTCCCTCTAATTCTTTTATAACTCCATCCACGTGCAAATTGAATAACCAAGGAGAGATAACACATCCCTGTCTCACTCCGCTATATATATTAAACCAATCACTTTCGACTTCATTTATTCTTACACACGCTTCACTATCGTCATACATACTTTTGATTCCGTTCAGAAGCCTACCACAATCACCATATATCACCAACATCTCCCACAGAGCTTCCCTGTTAATCCTATCAAACGCCTGTTGCAAATCCATAAAACCTAAATACAATTATCCTTCTTCTCTCTCATTTTCTCAATCATTTGCTTCAATGTAAAAATTTGATCCACATATCCTCCACCACTTCTACATGCACCTTGTTCTTCATCGTTCAATCCCTCAGTCACTCGACGTATTATTTCAACCAAAATACCAGCATATATTATAATCAATACTATAATTTAATAAATAATTAACCAATGTATGTTTTCTTTAACAATTAATAATAATTAATTAATAATAATAATAATATAATATATAATAATAATAATAAATAATAATAATAATAATAATAATAATTAATAATATAATAATAATAATAATAATAATAATAATAACTAATAAAAATAATAATAATAATAATGATAGTAACAACAACAACAACAACAACAACAACAACAACAACAACAACAACAACAACAACAACAACAACAACAACAACAACAACAACAACAACAACAACAACAACAACAACAACAACAAACAACAACAACAACAACAACAACAACAACAACAACAACAACAACAACAACAACAACAACAACAACAACAACAACAACAACAACAACAACAACAAGAGAAAGAAAAATATCTCCCCGCGCCCTCACTCTGACAATTACCAATTTACATCACATTGCCAATTTACATAAAAACATAAACACACACACCTACACACCCATACACATACACAAACAGCTATGTTTGTGTATGTGCATATATACAAAGAGAACTGGAAAAGAGAAGGATTAAAACATATTTCTATTGTTGGGTAGGATTGATTTGCAAAGGAAGATTTTTCTTCGCGAAGGGCATTGTTTTTTTTTTTTTTTTTGTTTTTTTTTTTTTTTTTTAGGTGAATGTATTTTTAAATACTTTAATAATTTTTGTATTTTCTTGATTGTAAAAACACTTTATATTTTAAAATAAATTTTATTATTTTTTTAAAACAATTGTTCCCAATTTTGTAACGTTATTAATAATAAAAAAAAATTTAATTGGTTTTCCTATTATAAAAATAAAGATATTAAATATAACAAAGGGAGAGGGAAGAGGGAGAGGGAGTGGAAGATAGTTAGAGTTGAGAGGGAAGTGTTTCGAGTATAAATGAAATAAACAACTTGTTTTTGTTTTTTTATTTTTGTTTTTAATAAACCAGAATCGCTTACTATGCCAGAATTTACCAATTCATGGCAGAGATTCGCATCGAGAATATATTCACGTATCATAAATCATCGTTCATCATCGTTTTCGAATTATATCGTTTTTTTTCTCAAAATAGTTCGGAAGCAACTTCATTATTGTTATTAACTTTGATTTTTTCACACCTTTTTTTTCTTCTTTTTTTTATTCCCAAAAGAAAAATAATAAATTAATGAAAAGTAGAATATTCATAAAAGGAAAAATCAAATCTAACCAAGATTCTACGTTCTTAAAACTGAATTGATTATATATATATATATATATATGATGTGAGAAATTTACATTTTCACATACAAACAATACTGCTTATTATATTTTAAAATTATATTTTGTGCCACCGCTAGGTGGCGAGAGAGATCTCTGAAATTGTAACGGGTAGAAGGCATCCTGGATGCCTTATAGAGGAGAGTCTGCTGAGATATGGCGTAGCGAGAGGCTGCATCGACGCAGCTTCTCATATATTCAAGCCTATTGAATAACTATTATTATAATAATTATAGTGAATTCCTATTGTTATAAAAATTACCATTTAATTACCCAAGAAACAAAACGATTTTATACCAATTCTGGCAGCATATCAAAATTACATGCCTAAGTGCCGAATCATATCATTTAGCCGGCAGGTATTGCTGTGATATAATAAATTATGGGCCATGT
Source organism: Trachelipus rathkii (assembly GCA_015478945.1). Classification (NCBI taxonomy): domain Eukaryota; kingdom Metazoa; phylum Arthropoda; class Malacostraca; order Isopoda; family Trachelipodidae; genus Trachelipus; species Trachelipus rathkii. Next base: position 68,651 of record JABUQX010023337.1, on the reverse strand, counting down.
TATCTGTGTTCTAAAATGAATTACCCATTGTTATTATTTTGATTACACAACTGATTATCATCATCTGTCATACCATTTATTTCACGTGCATTATTAATAAAATTTCAAAAGCAGAAGAAACCTTCTCAATCATCCTCATTTAATTAATTACTTATTTAATTTGCCTGGTTTGCAACATTGCAATACCAGTGCAATTTGGTGAAAGCCCAGAGTGACTCGTGCATGCAACATTGCAAGATTTGCAATACCCTGCAACATCGCAATCTGCAATAAAATGCAGTTCCTTCTGAACGGGCCTAAAAATTTTCTATTAAAAAACAGTGACAAAGAAGAAACAAGTGCTTATTAAAAATTTGAAAAAAAAAGAAGTGAAATCATAGTGAATATTAATCAAGAAAAAAAAAAATAAATAAACAATATAAATAAAATAATTAAGTAACGTGAAGAGTGAAAACCTGTATTAAGAAAAATAAATAAGTGGTAAGTCGTTACATAAATAAAAACTAGCGCCAGTAGAAACAAAATTTCCAAAGTTGCGCCAAATCGTTTCAAAATACAAAACGAACTTTTGCCTAACAACAACTCAAATGAGCGCATTATTTTAGGCCTAAAACTGTAGCCTAAGCATTTTGAAAAAAATCAAAACACAAACTTGTAAAAACAAAGTTCCTGTCCGAAGAAACAATTTATGTCGGGGAACCTTCACGAAAGGGCCCCATCTAAGAAAAAAAAGAGGGGATAGAGAAATTCCCCCCAAGTCTTCACCCAATCATACCCCAACACGTGGGGAGCAAAGTCAACTACCAACCATCTCTCCCCCACCAAGGGAGGTGATCCTTTCTCTTACCCCCACCAAACGGACACTTCTCAAATCCAACATTGAAAAAAAAAAAATCTAGAAAAACAAACGTCAACAACAAAAATAAAAATAAAAATTTGGTAAATAAGAAAGACCATATATTTTATATATTAATAATTAGTTCAGTGAATAATGTGCGTAAAAAATAAATATAATAATAAAATAATAATAAGAAAAATAAAAATAATAATAAAAATAATAATATTAAAAGTGAAAAATTAAAAATAAAAATAATAATAATAATAATGATAATAATAATAATAATAATAATAATAATAATAATAATAATAAT